>JAVQKG010057804.1:0-11496 GCA_036025885.1 Hypseleotris bucephala
GTCAAAAATGGTTTTATGCTATTTATAAATAAATGAACTGTAATATGTATTCTGTCTCATGTCAGCCAGTCACACATCTTTGTAAACAAGTCCCAGCGACGTGGTATGATGACGACAAAGAAATGAGCCGGTGAAGGGCTGTCCCAAATGATTGCGGGTGTCTGCTTTCCCTACCCCTTGTAGCTCCGTTTAGAGCCAAAAGGGAAAGGGCTAAGGGGGAGGGCTAGGCCAAAAATCCCTTTGGAATTGGGCCTTAGTTTCTGATTATGAGTCCATGCATGGCTGACAATGATCCACACACACACTAAATGCTCTGAATAATATGGCACCTCCCTCATAGATGAAGTGACCTTTCTGAGCCTGGGTGGTTTATTCACTCACATAATGTCCACATTGTTTATTGAAAGCCAGTGTTAAGACTGTGTTCGAGAGACACGGTTGTTGTCAGAAAGCATGGCTATAAACTAGATATAATTTGAGAAATTGTGGTTCATACTTCCATATTATAATACCAATATAATAATGTTGTGACTGTGTCAACATTCTTGGAGTTGTATTTTGCGTCATTCAAGCAATTATGCATGCTTGGGCTCTGACTACAAGAAAACACTTGGTTTCACCTTCTATGCTACCACTTTACATTGTTTACTTAATATCACCATTGTAAATGGTTGTTTTGATTATTTTTGAAAGTTTTAGGATTTTGTAAATCTCAAGTTTTAGAAATCCAAATAATATAATCCAAACACGCACAAGGGAGGGACAAATTTAGAAGTGATGCTCAGTGATACTACAACCATTTCAATGACAGAACTGGTTGCATCCATTTAAGTCCAAAAATGTTGCTAGTTATTTAGTCTTTTATACAGTCGAAATTTGCCAAAACACACAATAAACTGCCTTCCTCTCCTCATGCTCCCATCCTTCACAATAACACTTCTCTTGCCAGACTGTATTGAATGGTTTAGCTCTGTATTCTGTAGCTGTTAAACTGAAGGATTGACTGTGCCGGCTTTTATCTTTTTCCCTGATTCATTCTCATTTCCACTATATTAGAGAATGCTGCAGCTATTTTATCCTGCAGAAGACAAACTCACAGAGAAACCTAAAAGACATATCATTTCACGTGAGCCATCGCATTGTTTTTCCAAAGACAGTCTATTGTTATTGCCAGAAAGATGCTTGCACTGGAGTTTATGAACTATAATGGATCCAGTCATATCTACCACAGATTAATGGCAACCATCTTCTCCACACCAGGGGCGGTAACAAAACATAAAAGAATAACTGTATTACCGCGCTATAAATGATATTGTTTTACATAATAGCATCATTCTCCACAAAGAAACATTTGATAAGTTAAGCAGCTTGTCACCTCCGGTCATAGCACCACTTGTTTTCCTCTGGACTTTCTGCTGTTTCTGCATCTTTTTTAATGGAAGAAGCAGAACAATTTCCGATCATGTCTAATTGCCCTTTATTAGATTCTTTGTCATCAGCAGAATGAGTTTATGGGAAGCAGATTTTTGCAGTTCATTGCTTTCATCAGAGGTCTGGAGGAAAGGACAGACTGGACCAAAAGGGTGACTTCATACTACAACATGTGACCAGATTGAAGTTATTTGAGATTATTTTTGATGTGAGTGCTGGAGCCTGGCAGTAGTTCTGTTATTGCTTGGGTGACATTGTTTGCATAGTTGTTATTTCATTCTATCTATGAGTCTGTATAGGTGCATAGTTGCATGATGTTAATTGTATTTAAGTGCATCATGTGGTATTTTAGTGCATGATGGTATCTAGCAAGCTGTACTGGTTTGTAAACAACAATTGATTGTTATTGTATTAGTCGGTGTACAGCAACAGTGACTAGATATGCACGTTTAGATGTACTGAACATACCTACACTATAATGAATGATTGGGACTGTGAATGGTCTCAATTACAAACTCAAAATTCAACATTTACTATACATCTCCAACTACTGTTATCCTTTTGAGAAACGTGTTCCCTGGTAATTTTATCCATTCTCTTTTCAATTTTGTCTATCTACTTAGCCAGGCCTTTTGACTCTGAATATGTATTTGAGGCATTGTGATGATATGTATGCCTTGCTAAATTGAGTTTAAAAAGTTCTCCTAAAGACTGCTGATGCTACACTGTTGAAATGTCCTAGACTTGTCTGCCCTCTTCAGGCCTATAGTGAAAGACCTGCTATATCCGACCTATTCTCTGAATGTCAACAAACCCAATTAACCTCACAGGTATAGCAGCTGCATTCTGGCTATATCATGGCCCAATATTCCTTTTTTCATTGTCTTATATTCCCCTTTCGCCTCAGCCCTGGAGGAGAGAATATCACACTGAACTCAGCAGGTGACTTATTTGCAATTAAATTTGTTTTATTTGCCCCGTTTCTCCCCACCAGCATCTGGAGCCAATTACTTCCACAGAAAAAAATGCTTCAAACTTATGTGTGTGTGTCTTTCTCTGTGCATCTTCCATTTGCGGCACCCCCAGTCCACAGCAGCTGGAGTTCTCTAGGGGGACTCCCAGGAAATTACACCTTGCACTCATATCTCTCCATCTTTTGCGAGCCTGTTGAGCTTGGCCACTTGTCGCCGCCTCCCCCTCCCCATCCTGCAAATGACACACTTATACTCCATACTGAAATATACCCCTCCGAAATGGCAGTTTTGTGAGAGGCAATTTCATTTTTTCTCTGTGACCCAATGTCCCACTATTGTCAATGCATTGTGCTTTGAGATAGACGATGTTCAGGAGGGTGAACTCTCCCCCCTTAGGCCCAAAGTAGCTGCATTTCCTGGCCATGATCTTTCTCACTGAAGTCTGCATGTCCCCACCATTTTACTGTGGGTTCTGGTACCCACCCACCCTGGTACTCTTTATCCAACTGCCCAAAAGACTTGTTGAATTAGAAACTCCAAAAATTGCCAACTGCGAAATAATGTGAGAATGAATGGTTATCTGTCTATGCGTCTTTCTGTGTCAGCCTTGGCCATTGTCCAGGGTAAAGCCCACTAAAGGCCCATAGTTACCAGGGGCAGGCTCCTGGCACTCACAGCTCCTATTGGAACAAAGTACTGTATCAGTTAAATTTATTGTCATCCATTGATAATTCATAGCTCAATAATCTGGAGGTCAGACAAAAAACATGATAATAAAATACAATTGTATGTATCAGAATACACCAGGTAACTTACAAGAAGTAGGTTAGCAGCATACTAGCATTGTCAATAGTAGATACTAAGCTTGGGATTGTAATCTTTCTTCACAGGTGGATGCTCCGGGCCGCAGTCACCCTGGGGAGTGTGAGTTTTGTATGGGTGAAGATTGCTCTCCTTTGGGGGTCTGGTGAAGGTTGCTCTCAGGTGTCCCTCCTGCTGACTCCATTCTGCTGGCACAAGAGGCTGGAAGCTAAGTAAAGCGGGTATGTTAGTGCTCTGAAAGATCGAAGAATATTTGTCTTTCTCATGCTGTTGCAGAGATGATTCCCTTCTGCGAAAAAGAAAAATCAATTGACTACAAAACAGATAAAATGTTAGTTTGGTGTCTCTATGCCAACAAATTGTGCGTGAGTTTTTAATAGAATGTCTGAACAATGCAGTCAGTTAAAAGCTTTTTGGTTTCTGGACATAACCTTGTGGGTTTGATTCTTAGTCTTAACCGTTCTCCCTGTGTTTAGAGAATTGGTGAATCTAAATTGTTCTTGAGAAAGACTGTAAGTGCAAAGTGGTTGTCCGTCTATGTCTCTGTGTCAGCGTGTATCCCACCTAAGGCCCATAGTTTCTGAAATAGACTCTGGCATCTGTGACTGCTAATAAGTGGAAGAAAGCAGAGGAACATACAATTTTTACTCCAAAAACAAAGTCTATGAAAATGTTTAAAAATGTGAGTTTGAAAAAATTGGAGGCTTGCCTCCAAATCCAGAATAAAAATGTTTCCATATTTTTTGTAAAAAGTCTAAACAAATCCATTCAGACCAATTCTCGACTTTTGTTCTTTTGCTTCCTGAGTGTAATCCCCTTCTTCACAATGTGGCACTGAAGCATTGAAATGATAACCGCAAACACAGCATGTGGTCGGCAGCACATCCTCCAGTAATAAAACTAATATTGCAAGATAATTATCATGGATTTTTACAATATGCCCAGTGCATTTGTCCTGGAGGGAAAACTGTCAAGCGTTTGCAGATGAATTTGGCTTTTTATTAGCTCCCAGTAAAAGGCAGGCCTCTGTAATACAATAGCTAGGGTTTATAGTCATGGGAAGCCGTAATAAAAATAAATGCATCAGTAGTTGCATACTAATGTAATGTGCAACATAAAGGATGTAGTCATGTTAGTCAGTGTTTTATTTGTGTTTTTATGTGACATACAAGAAGTTGCAGCCTGTGTACAGAACCAGCAGGGTACATTACTTACAAGTGATAGGAAAATATGATTTTAAGCAATAAAATGCCATTGGTTTATAATGACAAAATTTCAAAATTTCAATTACATCCGGAATTAATGGTATGCACTGTTATTATTAACTGCATGATGGCAAAGTGGGAAGCACTGTTGACTCATTGCAAGGTCTCATGCAGTGTGACCTTTCTTTGTGGAGTTTGTTTGTTTCTGCCAGTGTCTAGGTTCTCCAGGCACTCGTGTTTCTCCCCATCTACCTAAAAAATGCACAGCAGGCTAATATCCATCCTTAGGTAGATCCCAACCAAGATCCTTGCTGAAACTCTGGACATGGGTCCCCAGGTTGTTCCAGCAGCATTGAAGGTACAGAATTGCTTGGGTACAACACTATGGGGACAATGAAGTGAATATTGAATCTTTTCCCTGAAACATTAGGGAGTGTAGTAAATGTGTAAAAAAAAGGCCCTGAAATACTTGTACTCCCCCACTTAAGACAGGATAGACGCATTCGCGAAACCACAGTAAATGGAGAGGGCATGTACACTCCACTAAGAGAAACTGCAGTTCAACTAAGACAAGATTCAGCCTCTCATTTCTAAAATTTTTAGATTTACCAACTGAAAAGCTGTTTTATATAACACAACTACGCAGATTTAGCTACACTAAACGAGACCACCAGAAGTGTGGTGATGCCTGATTTACCGCTTCATAACAGACACTGATTCCAGCTGTTTTGTTCCCGCTTGAAGTGCCTGGGCTGAATATACGGCAACAGTTTGAGTCCATTTTAGCAGAATAACACATGCTAGTCTTTCTGTCTTTACTATACACAGCCTGTCACGATGAGGCATGGTGGAGCAGGTGGGATTGTCCCCCGCTCTGTCGTGCACGCATCAGGAAGCTGTAAATCCACTGCTCCCTTCACTTTGTTTATGGCGCCAGTTTCCCGCCAAACAAACTACCAGATTTCCCATGAGAGGGTCCCCAGGCCTCCCACATACACAGAGACTACACGTGGTTAAAATAAGGAATTTAAAGGGTTTTATTGCTGGAGAAGCTTAACCCGGATGAAGGGATGTGTGGTAAATTTTCATGGCAACCAGGGTTTCAGTGTTAGCTCAGCCAATGACGTATTGTTTTTCGGTCTGTCCGCAAAAACTACTGAACGGATTTGGGTGTGTTTTAAAGGAAGGCCGTGAATGACACATGGAACAATTGATTAGATTTTGGGAGTGATTCCTATCTTAATCTCAATCCAGAACCTTTTCAAAGAATGGCACTTGTACTAGATGCAAAAAGTACGGATCAGATTTGAATGCAACTTCCAGAGATGGTCAGGAATGACACAAAGAAAATTGTATTCAATTTTGGGAGTGATCTGGATCATTGAGCTACCTTGGCGGAGGTCTGCTCTCTTCTAGTTATAATATAGACTCATTGATTAAAGGTGAGGTGATGTAAAAATTGTCCAAAAAGATAGTACTCTGCTCGTCAAAACAAATGGTAAATAAATATATGGATACTGTCTTTGCCACAGTGCTAAGGATTAACTCTAGTCTAAACCTTGTAAACCTTTAGTGTTTGTGCTTGCCTTGGACCCAATATTGAAGTTTTATGTCTCAGTGCCAAAATGTTTTATTAACAGGCTGCCACACATATTTCAGGAGTGAAGGACGCGACCCTGGTTGTTTATTTCCCATGATGAAATTGTCCAGAGCTTGATGACTTCGTAAATAAAGAGCTTGTGCAGCAGTAGCTCTTGGATTTCAAGACCACTGTAATTATTATGGGGTAATGATCACAGGGCACTGACTTAACGGGAGGTGGGGCTTGTTTACAACCAACCTGGCAACCCAACAACTTCAGCTGAGTGTCTGCTGGTTCTGTTTAGTCTTGATATATTTAGTTTTAACTGTATGTTTCTCTATTAATATATTAACCTGTATTTCTTAATGACCGGAGAACTATGACGTCATCAATGTTTGTATAAAATAAAAATAAAAAATAAAGGAAGGTATGGCAGTTCAGGAAGGCCATGTTGCCATATATTCCACACCAAGGTCTAAGAACTAAATAAATATTATGTTATATTTGTTTTTAGAAAATGACTTGGGGTGAATGTAGTCTATTCAAGCAACTATGGGCTGTAGACAGGGTACAGTCTGGACAATGGCCAAGTTGACACACAGATATACACTAGCAGATAACTCTTTACATTGATATGTGATGGGTAATTGATATACCACTTCTTTAACACTGAGAGGACATGCAAACTTTTTTTCTGTTACATCAAGATCATAGTTAAATTTCGATTGCAGCCTGTTTGGAATCACATGACAAGGCCTTAACAAACATAATAAGTCCCCTTGGTATCACATGGTACAATATAATCTAATTTTCTGTCAGTGAGTGGACATCTTGTGGCTGGAGTCTCTGCTTTGTGTTCACACCGGGGCCATTAGGCAGGAGCAGGAAGTCTGGCAAGAGCATTCATCAAGGCTTTCTTCGTGATCCTCTGTATAGCAAGGAAATCAATGTCTCATAATGATGTCATCACAGCACAATCATTATAGAAAACTATCATTTGTATGTATTCTAACCTTGTGTAGTTTTTTCAAAAAGACAAGTATTTATTTCACACTTATCTTTTAATTAAGAGCTTTATGTCTTGTAAGTCACTGATGTGTGTGTTTTTATAGCAGCCACCGTGCCATGCTTTGTCAGCACAATTTACTGCCTATAGATCCACTGTGTAGACAATCTATGCAGCCCTCCCCGGACACGCCCCCGCAGCTGTTCTGAAGCGTGTAGCGGTGAAATGAATTAAATGTCTGGATCTATAAACATATTATATTCGGAAATGTCATCAGCGAAAATCTCGGTGCACTATTTCCTGACTCTGTGTAAACCACTCGTATGTAAAATGTCCTAAGACGGTACAGTAGCAAACACACAAAAACAAAATGACCAAATTTTCCGAGCTGTTAAATTTAAAAGCCTTTCATCCCGTAGCAGAATGGACAGTAGTAAAAGGTGGATTTGAAGAAGTGAAGTGGAGAGCATAAACATTTACTGTTGGCTGGACACTGGTTCTCATTGGGCGCATTATGGCTTTTCATTGAGTTATCATAAAGGTGTGTGTTTGTTTGGGAGGTTGACTGACCATGACACTGACCGGAGCAGCTTCTCCTGAGGCGTCCACTGCCCACGGGTCAGTGAGCGAGGGAATTGAACGCTTAACCTTCTCGCTGTGTGCTTTTCTCTCAAGCTGCTATGTGCAATTGTGCATGGTATTCTGTACATTCAATATTATTATCATGGCATATTACTCTCTATCTAAAGGTATAAATTCAATCTAATGCATGCAATTGACAAGAATAAGGCAAAAGGACACTAAATTGCCCCTATAGTGAATTTATGTGAGAGCGAATTGTTATCTGTTTGTGTATGTCTTTGTGTTAGCCAATGTGATTATTGATTATTTTTGACAAATGTGTTCTGATCACAACATCTACATCATCCTTGAACATGCTCCAGCCCTGTCCGTGGCTCACTTCAGACTCCTAGTGGAGAAAGAATGGTATTTTCCTTTCTCTCTCAGGTTGTGGCCCTTGTTTCTCTCCATTTAAATTCTGTCACTAGTGCAAATGTGTAAAATAAGTATGGGTGCAAGTGTTAGGTCTATAACATCTTCTATATCTCATCATAGGCCTCCACAGCTGCCAAGTGCTCTGGCCCTAATGGAGTGTCTCACACCTGCATGATTACGCCAGGAGAGGTGCATCAGGGGAGAAGATGAAATACCACCAGCAGCGATGGAGTGGATCCAGGTGACATGTTTATTCTTCCATTTTTAGGAATTCCACTCCATTGGTAATCCACTGACCTATTCCACAAACTATAAACGGCACCAGATGGGAGTGATAGCAGTTGGCATGGTAACCTGATGGGGAGTAGGAAGTGGACATGACATTTATATCCGATGAGGTAACCACCAGCGCTGGGTTACAACAACTCTAGAGTCAATACTAGGAAAGGAAATGTTGGTATTTTGAAATCTCCACACTGGAAAATTGGAGGAAACGTAAGCATGTTTCAGTGATATAATGGTAAAAATATGAGTTAAAAAACCAAAAACAACAGAAAAATGCACTGCCTGCATGTAACATAATTGTCAGTCAGTGTGATATTATTTACTATTTTAAATGGTAATGGCCCAAGTCAAGAAAGAAGTGTAGATTCATAGGAAATCAAATGAAGAGAAGAAATTTCTTTATGCAAACAACTTCCTTACTCTTTACATCAGGGTCATTTTAAATATTCATGTCCAGAAACAAATGCATAGGGTAAGCAGTGATGACAATACTATGCCCCTATATCTATTCAAACTCTGCTTCAGATTTTGGTTCTGTGCAGTATTGATCTAGACAAATGCAGAGACTAAGTTGCTGCATCTTTAGGTGAATGGGCAATGTTTTCTCTGTTTTGTCTTTTTCTCAATGTTTCTTGCATCACCAAATAACAAAGACAAATTTTAATCCCACTGATTTCCCACTAGAGGGAGCAGTAGTGGAGCAGAAGCCAGTCAAGTGCTCCTCAAACGGGCATCCGCCAAATACACTGGACACTGGATAATAAAGTAATTTGGTCTCATTGCAGAGGCGATTTATCCCACACTTAATTAAATGTCTGTTTTGATTAAGGCTTCAACTGAATCCTGCTATCACTATGTTTACTAAAGACTTGTGTATTGAAGAAACAATGGCCCATCACTCCGCATTGTAGTAGTCTTTTATTCCCATGATAAGTGAAGGACAGATGCTGAAATGAAAAATCATAAAGTGTGAGTTATGAATTTGCTGGCCCCCGGAGCTCCTGGATTACTGTGTTTACCTGTGTGCTGTTTGTCAGTAAAAGGCATTGGGTCAGATAATTGAGTAAAAGGAGACAGATGGCACTAGCGTTTACTGCTGATTACATGAAGGTCATAAACTGCCTTTCAATAGGTCCAGCTCTATAAAATGGTAAGGGCCTCGTTTTTACATGGGCACACCTTCACTGGCTAACTATCACACAATTCAACATCTTACACACTACATGCAGGAGTATTAGGAGGATTTGAACAAAGTTACTGACAACCTGGGGTAAAAAAAATGTCCAAACAGTATGCAGTGACAGTACATACTTTATTAACTCATAAAAAATAATGGTATATTTTCAATTTGATGGCAGCAACACATCTCAGACAAGTTGGAATAAGGGTCTCTTTTATTTATTTCGGTTGTAATATATACTCATGATTGTGTCTTCAGGTGTTGTTGTGTTACAACCAGTCTGTACAAGAACATCACTGTTCACTGAGAAGTCATGAGGTAGGGGGGGATCTCTTTAGGAGGATTGAGGATGAATTGGATCAAAAAAGTCTGAGTGGTCAGATTGAGATGGACATGTACAGAAGGAGTAAGAATAGTGACTACAGTATATGGGTAGAAGGCCACTGAGGTTAAAGAGGTCAAGGAAGGTGTAAGATGAGCTTTATGGATTTGGTGAAAGAGGTCATTAAATGGTATAAAAGTAAAGCAAATATTAGTATTGCCTTTGGTGTAAATTATAGCTTTCTGTTTTTGTTTACGGTTTACATTGTCCATTGTACTAAAGAACATAGTTTCAACATAATTGTGGTCACATGCCTGTAGCTGGGGGTATGAAGCTGTCAGTCAAAGTGTAAGTTCATAGCAGAGGTTTCCAGGCCAAAGCAGTACTCCAGAGTGGCTGTATATGCAGAATGCAGAAATATAAATAGTATATGCTGAGGTAGGGCAGTGTGCAGCAATACGAAATGACACAAGGACACTGGAGATGCAAGTTCTGCAAATCTGCTGGACAATGCAAAATGTGTTGTTCTAACAAATGTTTTTTTGGATGGGATAAGAAATGCAGCCTTATGGTGCGTGATAAACAACAGCATGCAGATATTTGTAAGAAAGTTTTTAAACTTGGGATATATTTGATGTATGTATATCAATAAATTTGTTTGTAGCATCCACATAGATATGAATTTATAGTTGATAGTTCCTTCACTGCCAGAAATTCAAATTGAGTGCTTTTGTCAAACCTGACTATGCAGTATAATGTTAAAAGCTCGGAAAATTATTTTACTGTATTGTTTATTGGTAAATTGAATGTATTCTTTGTATTATCTAGTGTCTATCCTCATGTGACAGTGTTAAGATGAATGACTCTCTAATTGAATGTGTTAGATTTATATGTATCGAGGACACGGCTTGTTGTGCTGCTTTCCATTCATTCACATTAGGCTGGTGTATTGGCCTTCTTTGGAACTGCTGCTGTTGCGGTGAACACGGTTTACTGATCACACTGATGTATTTGTCTAGCAACTCCACCCGACAGACAATCAATATTCCAATTACAGGTAGATTTCCATTTGTGCACAGCAGAATAGTAAGCATGGGTCAATAAGTTTATATGAGGTATTGTGTGCATATGGGTGGATATGTGTTTGAAGCTGTCTGTTGGAAATCTATAGCTGTGTGATGGTTTTAGTAACATGTTGGTTGAAAATTCTGAATTAGAATTAAGACTTGGTTAAATTTGCCCATCCATTATTTTGAAACGTCTTACTGCAGAAGTTGACATTTTTACCGACGCCAGGAGGTTATGTGATCTCCTCCGTTGGCGTGTGTGTGTGTGTGTGTGTGTGTGTCTGTGATCAAGATAACGCAAAAACTACTACACAGATTTGGATGAAACTTTCAGGGAAGGTCAGGACATGTACAACAAAGAAGTGATTAAAACTGGGTACATCTGCGATGAATATTAAATCTGAGAATGCAATAACTCAGAAAGTTTCTGGACAGTTACATATGATGAAGATACTGACATATGTTGACTTTGGTCCTTCTATGATAAATAATAATTGATTAATTAATAATTATTATTTGGAGCACTTTAATTGAGCCATTAATCCTTCAATAACTCCAAAGGTTTTTGACAGATCTTTTTCAAACTTTTTGGGCAGTTACATATGATGAATACGTTGAAATATGTT
>JAVQKG010057826.1:0-12198 GCA_036025885.1 Hypseleotris bucephala
ATATAATTTAATTATATGTACAATTTTTTTTTTTAAACAATGAAACGCAATTATTTTAAAATACTTTATTTTACTATTAATTTAAAAAAAATTAAAAGTTAAAAAAAAATTAATACAAAAGGTATTGTTAATTCCATGAAATGTTACAATTTATTAATTTATCAAAAATATAGCTTTTTATGTTTTTTGATTATGTTGGTGGTCAAGAGGGTCTAGTTTACAGGTTGGAGCGAGTAAGCCAAGGAAACTCCTGAAAATACAGAAACACACACTTAGTTGCCAATTCTAAAGGAAAACACTTGCTGCCTATGTTGGCGAGGGGTTGCATGGATACGTTAAACATAACAAAAGGGTCTGTGCATTCTAATTATGGGGTCCCTGAAATAGAAAGGTCAGGTTGAAACGAGGTGGAGGGATTGTGACTGGAAAATGTTGGTGCACCTTGAAGATACACATTCCTGACTATGGAGAACATGAAAGTGAAGCTGTTTTTTATGCCCATAATTTTTAATGTTTAGTTTGCATCCTCAAGTTCTGCAAGAACGCTATTAGGACAGTGTCTCCAAATTACAGAATCAGCTAGGAAAAGGGACGTCAAGGGCCAGCTAATATATTTAAGTGTAAAAGGAATAGACAGTGACAGTAAGTTGCAGCAATTACACATATTTGGCACTGTGTCTGCCATATATACAGTATGTCATAATATTTCTTATAATAATATATCTAAATACTTAATTGAACTATTCTAAACTGGTGAAATCCATAGTTGAAGACTGGTTTTAAGGGTGTGATCACCTATTATTATCTTATTAATGTGGGACAGTGGGCCCATGAGAGGTGTCAAGAGCAAATTTGTGGATTAGTGTTTCAAAAATACTAATATAAGTCTCACCTGCTGCTTTCTGTCTGATGATGGATCTATTAGGACATTCAGGAGGCTAGGTTTATTCCAGTTGTTCAGGCTGAGCTCTAAGGCACTTCGTAGCTCCTCCACTGTCCTAATTAAGAAACCCAGGCCTCCAAAGGCTGTCATGATGTCATCATAACGTGCCTCAGGTAAGAGAGTCACAGGTGGGGCTCTGTGGAACACATAAACATATGCATTACATAAGCAGACACAGTTATGCTAAAGAAAACAACTGACTACGATCACTCACAAAGTAGTGAGATCTCCGCTTTTGGCCATTTCTTTCCATGTTTCAGAATCAACTCCACTGTATATTCCATTATTATTGACCACAATTATAATGATAGGTAGATTATACCTGTTTAGAAACAATACACATTGTCATGTACTATTAGGCAAGAAATGCATTAGACAAATACAGAAATAAACCCACCTGCACATTGTCTCAACCTCCATTCCAGAAAATCCAAAAGCGCTGTCTCCTTCTACACAGATGATTCTTTGGCCATTAGCCTTACCCTTCTCTATAACAGCAGCTGCAACAGCAAAACCAAGGCCGACTCCCATTGTTCCAAATGTGCCAGCATCTAACCTGTAGACCATTTGGTTATCTTAGTCACACCACCAAACATACATGTGCATTTACATACATGTACATGTACACAAGTGCCTTGCCTGTGGCGAGGCAGATAGTTGTTTAACATGGTGCGTCCTATGTCCATAGTGTTTGCTCCTTCACTGACAATGATACAGTCATGTGGTAAAAGCTGAGAGATGTGGTGGAACACTGTATAGTAGTTCATGGGCATTGTCTCCTGAAGAGCAAGAGACTAAAAAGTGTAATGTGAAAGAAATATCACATTATGCACTTGTGGTTAGACACCATATATAACACTTAATAAAGAGACACCTACTTTTGATACTTTCATATTGGAAGCAATCTTTGACTTCAGTGTGCTCCACCACTCTGTATCACAAGGATATTTCCAGCCATCTTTATTAATGCTCTGCAACAGCTAAAGAAAACAATGAAGATAAAGATTTTATGCAGATGTACACAGAAAACATATAGTTGGTTGCTAAGCTGGCCTTACCTGAGAAACAACAGCACTGATATCACCAAGCAAAGCAACCGCAGGCCTCACGTTATTTCCCATTTCTTCGGGACAAAGGTCAACCTGTTAATAGCACAGCATATGCATATTGTAAAAAATGTCAATGACAGGTAAAGTGTGGAAGCGAGCAAGTATTAAGATGATATATTAGGCCTATACCTGAATGACCTTGACATCAGGATCAAATCTGGGTGGCAGGCCAAAATGTAGAATCCAATTAAGTCTGGCTCCAAGAAGAAGTACAACATCAGCTTGGACTAAAGCCCTTTATTAAAAAAAAAACAGATGTGTTGTCATTATTAACACAGGAGATACTACTCTATAATTTTATGGTCTATAACATTATTAATTAGTATGTATAAAAAAAAAAAAGTCTGACCTTGAGCGAGCTGCAGCAACACAGCTGGTGTGGTCATCAGGTAGTACACCCTTTCCCATTGGAGTCGGCAAGAATGGCAACCCAGTGGTTTCCACAAACTCCTTAAGATCAGCTTCAGCTCGTGCAAAGGCTGCTCCTGTTGAATACAGTGACTTCTTATCTACTGCACTCAGTTGGTTTATAATTATTTAAGTTTAAAGTCACATTACCTTTGCCAATGATTACTAATGGTCTTTTAGATGCTTTCAGCACTGAGACTGCTTCAAAGACTGCACCACTGTCAGCCATGCTTACAGGGGGAGGTGGACAGCAGGGAACAGCTCTGTAATTACAAATAATATAATGTGAATTTTAATGTAGTTAGAATTTCAAATAATTGTAGATGCAAAAATGTCTCACTTGATGTTGCTCCTGTTCACTTTTGCATTGACCATATCTCCAGGAAGGTCCACATAACAAGCACCTGGACGGCCATACATACATGTGCGAACAGCCTGTGATGTAGATTCAACAGAAGAGTTAATAGTAGCTCTACAAGCTTATACATGTAAGTATCTTGACCTTTTCAACTACTGAAGGAATGGCTTCCAAACTGCTCGGTCTAGCAGAGAACTTGCTATAGAGTCGGCATGCTTCCACCTAAAAACAGTTTGTTTAATTATAAGAAACTTTTTTGATCTTACTGTATTACTGTATTACTGTATTACTGAATGTGTTACCTGTGGAAACTCCTGAAAAGCTCCAGTCGTTTCTTGGTTTCTATCGGAGGACCCTCCAATTACCACGACTGGCCTGAAGTGCACACAATTATAAAAGGGAAAAAGGTAGGCCATATAGCACCAGCACTTTGTGTTAAAAGCCTTACCAACAATTCATGTTGGCATTAGCCATTCCACCAAGTGCATGAATCAGTCCAGGGCCCGACACCACCAAGCAGGCTCCAGGTCTGCACAGAAACACCAAATAAAATAATTATAATTATAAATAAAAAATCATCACACAATAAAAATGTAATATAATGTTATTAGTGTTAATAATGCGATATCTTTATTCAGACAATAATTTGTCTTACCTCTCAGTCAGATATCCAATGGCAGATGCAGCATAACAGGCCTGTGAGAGAAAATATACGTAACACTGTATCATAATAACAATTCTGTACAAAAGCAGCAGTAGTATTTTACTGTCTTACCGCTTGCTCATTGCGCATTCCTACATATTTGATGCCTACCGCCTGGGCTGCCATAGCCACTTCAATGATGGGAACACCAACAACACCAAACAAATACTCTACTTTCTGCACAAAAAGTATTCATTTATTATTATTGGGACGAATTATCAGAAAAGTCATGCGCAGCAGATGAACTTTGACACAGTTAATCGTGTTGTTTCCAAACCTACCTGAGCCTGTAACGACTCCACCAGAAGCTGAGCTCCAGTTACCTCCTCCATAAGTGCAATGTGAAAAATGTGCTAAGTGCTTTGTCAGGAAAAAAATATATATAAATGGCTAGTGTTTTGCAAAGTTACTATAAACCTGAAGTACATCCACAGATGACACGATCCCAGCGAACGCAACTTCACCCCGTTATCCACTTCCGGGTCGTGAGCCAATCAAAGTCTATTGACAAATTGTTGTTGACAAAACACAGCACATTTTGGGCGTCTCTATGTATCCGAGTTATCGGATGTAAATCATACACAATTATCTTGCTGTTTATTGACCAAATAACTTGAAATTGACTAATATTTCACACACGTGATTTGCTGATTGCCCTCTAGTGTGTAGCGACCACACTACTTCAAGATAAAACAGTCACTTCATTATTAAATAAGTCATTTCTTTATTACTCATAAAATATACATCAATCTTAGTATTGAAAGAATTCATTGAATCTCTAAATTCACAGTCATAATCTTTTATACACATGCTAGTTTCAAGGTTTCAACACTCATTGTTCCAGGGAAAAATCTTTTCCATTCTAATGAAGCTAGCAACTGTATGGTACATTTTCCAGTTAAAACATTTTAAGGAATTGGGAAATTTTAAATCACATTGTGGTTTTCTTTTAAAATTAAAGCAAGCAAAACCCGTGAACAAACATTACCTAATATAAGAGCTAAAATATAAGTCAAACAAAAAAAGCCTTCCAACCATTGGTTTACAGTGTCTCCTCATACCCCTGTTTCAGTGCTTGTGACATACTTGCCAAGTTGTCTCTCTGTAGTTATACAGCTGCCTCTAAAACCCATATGTTCTTATCAGTAATGAAGGCACAAAATGAACACATAAATATGAACCAAACATATACAAATAATTTATTGTTGACGGACTAAACTGCATTGTGGACAAGTCAATACACAAGGTAATCAATTGACTTAAAAAACTTGTGGTGATTTTTATAATTATTTATGTCAGCAATTTGTTTTGTTTTTTCTTGAAGATAAAGTTTAAGACATGAACGCAGAATTACTAAAATATTCCTTGCCAAAAATAAACATTCTTTCCCCTTTTTTTACTTGGAGAATTGAAGGACAAGTGCATCAGATACATGTAGTAAGCGTCTATCGATCTTCATCACTCCATACAAGCGTTCCAGGATCAAAACCTGCATTCTTCTGGGCCGTGAAAGGCTTAACACACCAATTTCATTCACACAATTAAATGTGGGTTAAAATGCTTTTTTGGTCCCTATCCATTAGCGGTGCTACCATCCATGTTCAGCATATTAGTGCCTTCTTTAGGCTGCTGTCTGCACACAAAATACGTGTTTGTATTGACAGTCACAGTTGATAGGAGCAGCCTCTGTGTCCAGCATGGCTGAAGAGATGGTAGGTGCTGGATGAAGTTGGGACGAGCGTGGGCCAGCCTGCTGCACTCTCTCCTGTGCTCTCTCCTTAGATAGGATGGGGTCACTTAAGGCTCCTGTTGGGGCATCTCCTTTCCCTGCCCTCAAAGCTGGCGGTATTAAGACACAGTGTGTGCATTTTGTCTGTTTGTCAGTAAGTCTCTGAATCTGAATCGTTGAGCTCTTCATCCTTGAAAAAGCCATCATGGTGACTAATGTTGTTGAAGCTGCAATAGGACGTATGCTCACTCCGCAGCACTGGCAAGCTATCAAATGTGACGCTCTTGGAGGGGCTGGTGGTGTAGTGGTTAATGGCACTGAAGGGAAGAATGGGCGCTGGGGTGCAAGGGGACACAGGCATCATGGTGGCCAGAATGAGGGCTAGGCAATCTGCCACATCTTTGTTGGGGGCACAGGCCAAGGCAGGTGTGTAACCTGAAACAATACAGAGTGGTGGTGTAACTTCAGATATTAACACATGCTATTCTTTTTTGCAATACAAAAAACAGATTTTGTAAGTTACCATTTTCATCGACAGCAAGTACACTGGCTCCCTTAGCAAGCAGCTCTTGGACAACTACAGTTAAACCATTTCTTGCAGCCACATGTAAGGGTCTAGAAGAAAACAATTGTATATGAAAACCACCAATGAAAACAACAATAAGAACATACTAAAAGAGATGCATACGTCTGTAAGGCAGAGTTAGTGGCATTGATGAGGTTTCTATCTGTAATCTTTTCCAATATCAACAAGGCACTGGTTTCATGTCCCTGAGGAGAGAAGGGCAACCAGAATACAAACATGTTTAGTTGAACACACAGAGTATGATGTTAAATATTTGCTACTGCACTAAAACTGGAGCCACAATCTGGTAGTACAGACCTTACTACAGGCAAGATGTAGTGCAGTGTTCTTTGTGGCCTCCTGCAAAGTGAGATCTGCTTTTGCACTGCTCACCAGCAACTCTGAAAGACCAATCACAAACACCGGAGCACACAGTTACTTAAATGGGACATAAAATACTACACATGAGGTTCAAATGTTTTAATGTTAAGAAAAAGACTATTCATACCAACAGCATTGGTTTGGCCATTCTCAGCTGCCATCATAAGTGGGGTCTTTCCAGCAGCATCCACACAGTTAACCTGGGCATTATGGCTCAGCAGCAACTGCAAGCACTCCACGTGGTCAGTGAATGCTGCTGCATGGAGCGGTGTCCTGCACAGAGAGGGGGGTGGGGTAAGAGGAGGTTGGACATACTGTACTATAGTCCAATCATCTCTGTGGTGACAACATTGTTAGCTGTTGCAGGTTCTTTATCAAAAGGCTCTGCACTATAATGAAATACAGCCTGTTGTTCAGAGCAATTTACATTTATCAAAACTGGTAAAAAAAAACTGTCAAGTAAAGGACACAATACTCGAAAATAAAAAGCCTGAACTGAACTATACCTGTTTTTGCCATCTTTGGAATTTACAATCTCGGGACCAAGGGTGTCTATCAGCATCTCAGCAGCACCTTCATTATCATGAATGCTATAAAAAGGTGGAAATTAGTGATACAAATAAATCAAACGTATGTATTAGAACAATAAAATCCAAAAATGAACACTTACACCGAACAGTGGAGGGGACTGAAAGCATTGCCCACTGGTTTGTGAAAAACCTCTTGCTCCAGCAGGGCCTCCACACATGTATCATGACCTACAATAAAATGTTGAACTTCTTTTAAAACCTTTCAGAAAGTTAAAATGTTCATATACACATCCACAAACAAAATCTCAGCTTTATACATTTAACTAAAATCATATGAATTTTAAAAAAGTTAATAAAGAGGCATCTGTACCATTGTAGCAGGCCCAGTGCAGTGGGGTGTACCCTTGGTTGTCTGTTAAAGGAGGTAGTGCTTCCACTGATTGGGCAGCATGCAGCAGACTTCCCAAGACCCCAAAATGTCCACATGCAGCTGCAAGGTGGATAGGTGTGCGCCCTTTACAGTCCCGGACCAGAAAGTTGGCGCTGTGCTGAAGAAGGGCTTCCACACATTCTTCATGGCCAGTTACAGTCTGTAATCCAGAAAACAGTCAAATAAAATCTTGTAATAATTTGAACAAATATACAAATATGTACTTACTCCTCTATGTAGAGCTGTCCTTCCCCACTTATCTTTAGCTTCTACACTGGCTCCTTTATTGAGCAAAGAATACACACTGTCTGTGTGTCCGCTTAGAACTGACAGCATCAGCGGGGTCCTACAAATTTAGACACCATGTCAGAAAACACTAGTGAAATTCACATTTACTTAATAATTCAATTCTTAATATATCATGTTACTTACTGTCCATTGCCATCTTGAATGTCCACAGCACTTTGAAGATCTGCATTTCCAATCAGTAACCGCAAACATTCGGAGTGACCATTTGTAGCTGCAGGAAACAAAAATATTTTCATATTTCCACTGATGTGTTTGACTATTCAGTCTCTATATATGCAAATATGTGTCTATACCTGCAGCATGAATTGGAGTTCGCTTTAGGGTAAAGTCTTTGACTAGGATGGATGCTCCCTGGTTGATCAACACATCCACACACTCCACATGACCCTTGAAAGCAGCCAGGTCCAGTGGCGTGCGCCCTTGGTTGTTTCTTACATCAAGATCCAACAGCGATTGCACTAATACCTCCAAAGCTTGGTGGTGACCATGATATGCCTATTTGTAAAAGTTTAGTTTAAGCTTAGAAAAATAACTCTCTAATGATCAAAATACTCTCTCATTCAAATCACATAATACTTACAGCAAGGTGCAGGGGACTCACAGGGGCTCTGACATCAGAGTCATTCATGATGTCTGTTCCTGAGGTTTCCATGAGCTGAACAATAAAATTGACAAGTTACAAGTGTGTTTGATTTTCAATTACTTCTTCTTACAGCGCAAATAAAAACTGACTCACCACATCTAGAGGTGTTTCACTTGCAATCTTGTCAAACACAAATTAAAATCATCATAATTGACACAAATAACCAAAACATGCATTAAAAAGCAGAACCATATAAAACAAAAGTGCATACTCACCAGTTCTAGACAGAGGCGATGTCCATATGCAGAGGCATAATGTACTGCATTATAGCCCTGATTGTCACGGATTCCTGGGTTTGCGTCATTTCGCAGTAAATATTCCAGGCACCTCCACACACAAAGTTGATAGTTTTAAGTACAGAACACATTTATAAATGTGTTTATTGTACACTTTGATCTGGATGAAAGTAAACAATTGACCTACTTTCCATCGGTGTCAGAGGCAGCAGCGTAGTGCAGAGGAGTGCAGCCCCTCTCGTCCAGGTCATTGACGCTGGCCCCAGATCCCACCAAAGCAAACAAGCACTGGTAGTTACAGTTGGCAGCAGCATAGTGCAACGGGGTCCTGGAAAAACAAACAGGCATTTGTCTAAAATGGTCTTAGATGGAGTTATAAAACGTCTGTTATAACGCTCTACAAACCTCCCAAAGTTGTCTTTCCTGTTGAAGTCTGCTCCAGTGTTGAGGAGAAGATTGAGACATTCCAGGTTTCTGATAACATAAATACAGGTTTAGTAAATAGAGTATTCTATATAAACTTTGACAGGAATCTTGAATGGGCCAGCTAAATTAAATGAGGCCATACTCTCACACATTCTGTACAAAGGTAAAAAGTACATGATAAAATACATAACCATTACAAAACATACCCTCCAGCAGCTGCAGCATGTAAACAGGTCCTTCCAAAGTCATCAGGAGTATCAATATCAAAGCCTGCATTAATGCACAAAGGTGTGACAGAAAAGCTTAAGTAAATGTAAAGAAGATGCTTTCAAAGGCACAAGAAAATAAAAGATGTGTTAACCATTAAGTCACTTTTGATATTGGTGACAACTACAAGGACATCTTGGACTTGTGCATCCATTCTTTCACTGAGTGTTACAAATATATATGAACAAAAACCCTAATAACAAAATAATAATGTTTTTTCTTATCTGCTAAGAAATTACTGTGTACCTGATGAAAGGAGCTTTCTGCAACAATCGGAAAACCCACTAAGAGCAGCCAAATGTAGTGGAAACATACCATGAATGCCCCGTCTGGAAAGAAACAACTGTATTAGTCAAGAAACAACAAATGAATTACCAGCATTTCAAGACAAAAAGAGCCGTTGATATAGCACCTGCTGGTCACACTTACTTAGCTGTATCAGCTCTGTTTGTGATGAGTGTGTTGATGAGAAGCTCGTGTCCGTATCGAGCTGCGATGTGCAGCGGTGTATTTCCATTTTTATCTTCACAGTCGATCTCAGCACCTTTGGGAGAAAAGTAAGCACCTAGTGAGTGGTAAGCAGTAGCTGTAGTTTTTCTGCTAACTGTGACATCTGAGTAAACGAGGCACAATTTTTAGAGGCTCACCGTTCTCAATGATTGCTTGAGACCTGGAGAACCTGCCATGAATAGCTGTCATGTGGAGGGGAGTCTTTCGATCTTTACTCTGGAAAAAATACAGTTACAAGTAAGAAAAAATTACACAACACACACAAAAAACAGAGAACTGGATTTTTCACCTTGATGTTGACATCAGCTCCATTACACACTAGAAGCTCCAGACAGAGTGCCCCGTGGCGTGAGGCAGCAGTAAAATGCAGAGGTGCAAATCCCTTCTCATTCACCTGATTTACATTTGCACCACACTCTATCAGCTCATTCACAACTACATCCTGGCCGTTGTAGCAGGCCACATGAAGGGGCGTGTTGCCATAGGCGTTAGGCTCATTGATCTAGGTGGCAAAAAAATTGCTATTATTTAATAAATGACAAAAAAGCAGAAAACTATGCAAAATTAATAACTCACATCAACCCCTAAATCTAGAAGGTATTTGACCACACTGATCATTCCACTGGAGGCAGCTGCATGTAAAGGGGTGTATGATTTCTTATCCTTACAGGCCACTTCAGCTCCATGAGATGCCAGCAGCTTCACAACTTCTATGTGGCCTAAAATACAAGAAAGGAGTGTTCAGTTTTTTAACAGAAATGTAAGACGCACACAGACACATATGTACGTATATGACACTAACCCATATAAGCTGCCCAATGGATTGCGCGACGGTCCTTCTTGTCAAAGGCATTAATGTTGGCTCCTCTAGACAGCAACAGGCGTACCATCTATTCAAAGGAAAATTTTAGTACAGTAATAACAGTAATACAAAATACAGTAATAAATCTACCTAGACAAATGTAGACATGAGGTTAGCTGTGTGAGAGGATGGAGAAGAGGATGCAAAGCATTTAAATTGGATCTGAAAATAAACACTTAATTAAATTAAACATTTTTTTTTCTTCTGTTCTAATTTGTGATTTCCTGCTCCAAAAATGTTTCATATTGTTACTCTGTAACACAAGGCCACCTGAAAACTGAATATTTAGAGGCATTTTACATCCAAATTATCAACAGCAAGTTGTGCGTACACCAGGGTGTTCATGAAACACAAATTTATGAATTCCCACAATCACACTTGTGTATGCACTTTATGCACAGATCTGGCTTGTTTCAATGCAACAAGGAAAATACATGCACACTCCACTAAGCGATTACACCGTTAAAGTTAGTTGACAATAATTATAATACATAGTTAGTTATTGCATCACACCTATAGTTTTTTATTATTATTATTATTATTATTATTATAATTTTAAAGACATAACAGTCAGAACTAACATCGATACAAGCTTTTTTCAATTTTAAAATTACCTCCAGATGACCACTGAAAGCTGCATGGTGAAGCGCAGTCCGTCCTGCTCTATCAGACACATTGACATTACTGAGCAGTGGAACAAGTGCTTCTGCACAGCGAACAGCCTTGTTAGCGGCAGCAACATGAAGCGGCGTTTGCCAATTCTTGTCACGTGCATTTACATCGGCCGAGTGTTTCAGCAATACCTGGACAGCCTCCTGCCAAATGAAAGGCTTGAAATCAGATATTTACAATACATATGATTTGTTTTAGAGAACTAAAGCATGTTCTTACCTCACTGCAGGAGGCCACCGCCCGGTGCAGAGGAGTAAGCCACTTGTTGTCTTTGGCATTTACTCTGGCACCTATTGATAAGAGATTATTGATGCTCAGAATATTCAAGGCTACAGCACTTACAGCTGGAAATCATAATCAAATCAAAATAATAAGAGAACATGACCTTTTTCCTAACTAGTCATAAAATAAACTGTTAATTAAAGGTTTTCAGTAAAACCATAGATCTACTTTTTGCAGATTTATAAATAACATTGATGTATCATTCCCGGACAGTGGACACAAATAATAAAAGTAGGGTTGCAAAGGGGTGGAAAGTTTCCGGTAAATTTCCGGACACTTTCCTTGGGAAGTTAAGCTTGGGAATTTGGGGAATTTTCAAAAAGAAATGTACATATTTTTTATCAGAATATATGTAGAATTTTGCAAAAATTTTCCTCTGTTGTAGGCATTTTAGCAAAATACTTTTTGTAAAATTAAATGTTTCACCTCATAACAATGCATACTGAGATGTTTCAAAATAGAAAACATTAATTTTTATGTCCCTGAAAATCCTTGGTGTGTCCCTGAACTCTGTCTTCAAAATTGACCACTGTGTGTGTCCAACTAATGACATCATTATCAATATACTATGCATTTACATCTGCTGCTGTTTCATGTATAGAACAGACATCATGACTAAAGTCTGAGACAGAGCTCATCACTGAATTAACATTAACTAAACAGAATCACCATGTTCAGTATTCTAGATTTTCTAGATGGCTCTTTTTCCGCAAACATCCCTGTTTAATATGAACCAAAGATCAAATAAATGTACAGATAAATACTGTATGTACTTTATTTCATATAATAGAAAGCTATGTGAATTTATGAAGTCTGAGCCCAACACTTCATAGAC
>JAVQKG010057834.1:0-17434 GCA_036025885.1 Hypseleotris bucephala
AATATTATGGTAATAAATAGTTAATAACATGGTAATTGTGTGTAATTACTATGAAATAACCCATGTATTTCTTTGATAATTAACTGGAATCAGACTGTTCCTACTCTATTTTGTGGAAACATGAACCTCCCCAAGTACCAGGATGAACAAAGGAACAAGTTTTATTGAATACTCAAAACAACAACAGTATGCACCTCAGTGGGAATTCGAACCAGCGACCATTCTGATTGGCTTACCCAGTACACCACTGTCATTTACATAAAAAACATGAAACATGTGCCTTTGTATATTCTGGTTCATATGTCCATGTAATTATATATATAAAAAAAACACTGGGTAATTCCATAGAAATTGAATTGTAATTACACACAATTACGAGGTTATTAAGTATTTGTTACCACCGTATTACCATGCTATTACCATATTATTACCGTGCCATAATGTAAAGTTTAACCCAAATATTATAGGCTGGCATGCTGTGGGCAAATATAAGAGGTTACAACAGGGGTCAAAGTATTTCTTCACTAACCAACAGTGACATTCTATTTTTTTCCATGATTGCGTTTACATTTAGTCGATACTGTCACTTCCCATTTCTATTAGATCTTTTTAAAGAAGTGATGACTTGGTTAAGATTTCTCCTCTGTCAACATATTTATTTTCCCCACGGGTTCTATATTAAAACACTGTAATTATACACACCAGATAATTGTAAAAATGTACAAACACAAACAACTTAAACAACACTATATATAGATTATTATATGATACATTTATGATAAAATATGATAAATACAATTTAGTGTGAATCAGCATGTTATTATTACTCCTAAAAGTAAATACTGTGTAATTTAAACACCATACAGTCATGTAAGGTAACTGGGAGTAACTTTGCATTCAGCAATTTTTATAACTGTAAAAGTTGAGTAGTTTGCAGCAGTTGATTCCTGCGCTTACAAATTAACTGTCCACAAGAGGGTGCCGATAACATTAAACAAATCATTTCACTTTGACTATAAAACCATATTTCTAATGCTTAATGCTTGTAAATAAAACAACACACAGAGTAACTAAAAGAATTAAAATCTTTTATATTTTTCTGACTTTACAAAAAGTGCAAATATACCACACAACCAGTAAAACATTAATGTGTTCAGACATTAACTCAAAGTCAAAGCTGCCACAGTCAGCAGCACTGCAACAAACAACATAACACATTCTGTCACACTATGTTACAAATCACATCAGTGCAAAGACATGACATGTTAGCTCACTTAGCTTCAATGCTAATCGCATGCTACCAAAGAAAGGCCCAGGTGTCTTTGACCATTTGGTAAAATAATCTAATGTAAAACAGCTGCAGCCACGTTCATGTAAAACATGTAGAGTAACAGTCCTAAAGCAGTGTGTTCTTATAAAAGACTTAAGTTAAAAAAATCACTTAAATAATAATCTATGTATAATTTATTATAATATTTTTATTATTTTGACCACCAACAATAACCTAATATTCCACATGGGGGAAATTGGTAACCTAGTATTTCAAATGACTGCCTAGATATGTAAAGGAAAGGGCACTTTACAACCTCAACCTAAAATACTGCTGTATGAAATTAGCTTTACCTAAATGTACACATTTATTGTATGAAGCTGACTAATAGTTATTTATTTTACTATAATAGGGAAACAAACAAATCCACGGCAGGCCTTTAAAAGGCAGGAAAGGCCTTAATGTATGTAACATATAACTGTATTTGAGTCACATTTTCACCTGCCAATAGTCTAATCAATAATAAGACAGAATAAACAAGATGAGTGTGCCCAAAAAGTGAATTAAATAAAAAAGATAAGTGCTACTTTCTTGGAACTTTTACAATGTTCAAGGTCACTTGTAGATGCACCTAAACCAACAGGCTGGAGTGGTTCAAATGTCTCTGCTTTGGCAACAAGCTGTACCAATACATGTATACATAATAAAACATTTACACACTGCATCACAGTCAGTAACATGTCAAACCTCTATTTTCTAAAAACACCACACTGTACAATGTGATTAAAAACATCACTTGTTCTTGATTGGTAAGTATAACCTTAGCAAACCATCCAGGGTTCTTAAATATTGTCTGTTGCAAAATAACTTACTTTTTCCTCAGATTAAACTCTCGACACAGTCACTCTTCAGCCCTGATGAAGTGTACTTTCTATGGCTTGTTTCCTGCCTATAGTCTTTGTGACCCAGTCCAGTGAACCGTGAATGCTTATCCAGGCCACACTAGTTCACTTCTCTTCACCTGTGTTTTACCTGTACAGTGTACTACAGTGTACTACTGTGTACTACTGTGTACTGACAGGTAAACTGTCACTGCATCACACACTTTTCTTTCGGTTGTTTGGAGTATTTCCTGCGGCGCTGCTCCAGGCCTCGCTCCAGACGCTCGTCCTCCTCCAGAGCTCTGAGCAAAGAATGATACATTTATTTAGCTTCCTCATTCACTTTCCTCCACATACATACAATATAGTACAGTCCATCCAGTACCCGCTCTACAAAGTTAGCCCTCACAATGACAATTTAGACTTTTATTGATTTTTTAATTCTCAGTAGACTAAACAAGAACGGTTTTATGTTTATATGCTGTTCTACAATACAATAAAGACAAACTCTAAAACAGCTGAACCCTCTATATTCTTCCTTATGAAAGGACTTGATGTGTGTCTGAGTTCCTCACCCTCTCTCCTTGGCGTCCATGTTGTGCACCAGCTCATCTCTCTGGTTCACTAGAGACACCAGCTCCTGAAGCAGCAGCTGCTCCCTGTGTTTATGATCTGGAGTCTTCTGCCACTCTGAACAACACACACCACAGTCAGACATGACTTTAATTAGGTCTATATACTCCAATAGGTTTACAGTGAAACACTACCTTCAGTCGCCATGATGTCTCTCAGTTCCTTCTTTAATAGCTCAAATCTTGTCTCCAAGTCCTGCTCCTCCAATCTGTCAACCACATACAGAAAACAAGTTAAAGCTAATACTAATCTTCATTGTACAGTTATGTTCAAACACATGTTAATAACTTACAGCAGCTGTAGATGATCCTGTCTCCTGATCAAGGCATTCTTCTTATTGACCAGTGTAAACCACTCCTGGATTAACCTCTCCTCTTCCACCTTGTCACTTCCTGTAAGACAGAAGACAGTTTTAAACTTGTCAACCCAACACCCCTACACTACATTAGTAACTTCTTAAAGACTGAGTAGTGTCACCATTTTCCATGAGCTGTCGGAGATTCCTCTCGACCACACCAGCTCTGTTGTCTACATGATTCTGTTCTGCCTCAAGAGCTTCCATCTGATTCAGCACGTACTGGTTAGTGTCCTGGACAAAATAGAATGAACACATGAATATGTGATGGTTGTAGAGTCACACAAAAAATGTCTTATATTTCAGTTAAAATTCAGTGAGTCAGTGTGATTTACATTCAGTGGTATAAATGTGGGCAATGAGATATTGATACTGTATATACTGCCTCCCACTTGTAATCATGTAAAAAAAAAAAAAGTTATACGTAGACACAATGACACAAACATCAAAGCCCAAAGTAGTATATACTGTACATGGCTACTCACCTGACCCTCTGCTCTTATCTCCTCCAGCAGATCCTCAGTTGTCTCTACAAGACAAACAACAATCACATTTGACAGTGATCATCTTATGTCAGGCTAATGTGCACATTAGATTTACAGACCTGTTTCAGACTTCCTCCGGGCGAGTAAACTGTCATCCTGTCCCGCAGCAGCCTGTAAAGACAACAAGAACCTAAATAAAAGGTATGCAATAGTGTTTGAAGAAAGGAGTGTCTGTTACTAAATGTACAGCTTACAGTAACATAACGGTCAAATGTAAGAAATAGGAGAAAAGGTACGGACAAATAACCTTTATCTAGCAATGTCTAATTAACAAAAGATAAAGATAACATGAAATAGACGTGGAGACCTTTACTGACCCTTTGAGGCTAGAGGCATTTGTCAACAAAAGCAAACTCAAAAACAATAATAAAAAAAAAATAATAAAATGCAAATGCAAATGCAAGCAGTCAACATACCACTATAGCTTCCCCTTCATCCACTGAGCTGCCCCTCCTCTGCGACCTTCTCTTTTTTACCAGGTCTGCGTCTTTAAGATGAGAGAAACCAGACTTGGGCAGGAAGTGAGACCGTGGTGGTGCGACTGGTGATTGGGTCCTCCCTGCTCCAGCGCCTTGAGATCGTTTGGTCCTGGGAGGTGGGACAACATCAGTTTGGCTTTTACTGTCCTTTTCTACCACTGTTCCATTGGTCTCCACACTTATGCCGTCCTCTTGAAGTCTCTGGGTGCAGTATCGGACAGCCGCCTCGTGGTCATCTGGGGCAGCCTGGGAGCTCACGGCGTAGCTGGATTCACTACTGTCTTTCTCTATATGAAGCACACTCAGCTCCTGTCCAGTGAAGTGTGTGCGGATCTGACTCAGGTAGGTCATGACGATGAGCCGGTCAGGTACAGCTAACATCACCATGTCTGACGGCTCCATCAGTCGAGAGATGCCCAGCTCTGCAAAGCCATCAAATGCCTGCAGAAGAGTAAAAACGGGTTTACACAATGTTCAGTGACATTCTCTATACTGTACCTTGACATGTTTGGACTTCTACAGCTGTTTACCTCAGAAGTGGTCACGTAATGTTACAGTGACATGTAATACCAGCTCAGAGGAAGACTACAGCAGAAGTTGAAACATGTCAAGGTACAACACCCAAATACAAGGTCTGTTAATAAAAAAAGTTTCAGAATTAACATTTTGGATATAGAGATTTGTTTACAGCACTGGTTCTCAAATTGTGGTATATGTAAGACTGGTGGTACGTGGACTCTATGATGGCACTGCGACCTGGTTTTGTCCTGCTAAGTCCCAGTTTAGTCCCGGTGTAGTTTAGAACTGGTTCCGAACAAGATTAGTCATGGTTTATGTTGTTCTCTAATTTGGACATGATTAGATCTAGTTTAGTCTTGGTTTATTGTAATTAGTCTTTGATGGTACTTGGTGTGAAAAGTCTGAGAACCACTGGTTTATAGCATTACCTTTTTGTTGTTTTGTTTAATATTATATGGATCCAGCACTTCATAGTTACTAAAGAAACAAAAACATATTTTAACAACAAACAGACTCAGATAGATTAACAGACAAAACCGATTATGTTTTATTACATCATTTCTGGGTGAAAGTGGTGTAAGATGGCGCAGAATGCCAGGCCGTTTCTCCAGGATGTGCTGAAATTGGTGATCTTCACTCCGTGGTAATTCTGGGAGACCTCTTGACACCACTCCAGAAGAGACTGTGTGGATGTCACTAATGCTGGGCTGGCCAACTGGTCCTAAAATACAAAACATTTACAATTGTTATTACTTTTTGCACCAGCAGTGACAAATTTAAAACAGTATTATCGTTATGTGGATGATTCAAAACCAAAAGCAGTTGAAGCAGGTTTTTGCAAGTTAATACTACGTTTATCACATAAACTTCATTATATCACAATATATTAAAAAAGATTGTCTTACCGCAGATATAGTCCCATCTGTAGGCTTTTTCTGTGGAGTTATAGCTTCATTGACTTGTTGGGCAGTTTGGGACTTGCTGTCATCATGCTGTGAACCACTGACACGCTTTTTGCCTCGAGGCACAGCAGTAGGGCCTGATTTCCCCTTAGCTCTGAAAAAGACACAAATTCAAAGTTGAAATTAATGCAATTGTATAAATCTATTTCACAAACCATGCTACACATCACCAAACTTAGTATGGATAGGGTTAGTTATTAGAATGACAAGTGTTTGGACGCACCACCACACCCTGTTAAACAATGACCTCACCTATCCTCCTTTACACAACCAGCGGCCAAATCTACAGCCTCAAATCCACTCTCCAAATCTTCATTCTTCACCTCCTCCGCTGCATGAACCTCCATCGCTTCACTGCTTTTCTGATCGCTCACATGTAGCCAGTCGTCTTGAGCAGAAACAGTAGAAATAGACCTAGAGAGCTCCTGAGCATCTTGCACTTTTGGAGAATCAGTTGTGGTGTCATGTTTATCTGTGAATGTCCAGCTCTGGATAATCTCTCCCTCAGTTTCTTCAACGCTAACTGTCCGAATAAACTCAATATCAGATGTTACGTCATCCTCCCTTGGAATCACAAAGCCTCCATCGGAAATCACACTGGACTCAAGAGATGCTGGAGCTTCACTAGGCTCTTTGCTAGTTTGCAGTGAATTACTCATTTGATCTAATTCAGCATCTTTGGGGCATGTGGTATATTGTTGTGCAACAGTGTCTGTAAAAGTGGCACTAAGGCGTTTCTTCTTCTCCCGTGGCATTGGTACAGGTAAAGTTGATTTTTCAATTTGCTGTGGACTTTCACAATGGGTGCTGTCAGATACCGCTTCAGAAGTTGACGTTTCATCTGGGAATGAAGAATTGAAAAGTTTCTTGACTCTTGGTTTAGGCACAGGCAACAGACTTGAAGGATCTTTTTTATTTTGTAACTGTACAACAGGTATGTCTGTTGAACAAGTTGAGATGGGCTTCTCCTGTGGGATGGATGTTTTGCTATGATCCAAAGCTGACAGATCTTGAGAGTCTTGTAAAGGTTCTGCTTGGGCTGAGATTGTTGGGGAAACAGTCTCTGTTGCTGTAAAGTCATCTGGGAAAGCACCACTTAACCGTTTCTTCACACGAGGTCTTGGGACAGGTAATGACTGACCAATAACTTCTGCTGCAGTATCAAACTTTTGAGAATTTGCCATTTCAGGTGCATCACTAGAAATGTCAACAGTCATTTTTTCAATTATAGTATTTCCTAGATCATTAAACTCAGCTTGTGTTTTTTTTTCATCACTTGGTTGAACACCTTCCTTAGCAGAATCCTTCTTGCCAGGTTTCTTTAGTGGCAATTTCTTTCCCCGAAGAGAAATACCAATCTTTTTAATTATTGAGACATATTCTTTCTTCTCAACTTGAGAGACACCTTGTTCTGAAGGTTCAGTAACAGCCCCATCAATATCTTGATTTGTCACAGCAGATGTTGAACTGTCAGTTCTGAGAACATGCACAGTGTCCGCTTTATTTGAGGTTTCCTGGGTTACCATCTCTGCTTTAGTTTCTCCTTGAACTATAAGTTCATCTGTACTCTGATCTTCATTTAAAGTAATGTTATCATCCTTTTTTGGTCGTCGAAATGGAACAGATGGTTTTGCTTGATCACGATTTTTCTTTGGCAGCTTCAGAATTCTCTTTTTAGGTTTTTTATCTTTTGTTCCAACTGCATTAGCCCCCTCATCACCAGATGTAGACTGTGGAGCAGAGGCACTTTGTTGGGGGCTTCAGGACAAAAAGAAACAAGCTTCAGAATTCATTTAGTTCATTTTGTATCACTGAAGCAATTAACTGTATTAACAAAACTGCCTATCACCAAAAGCAAAAAAATGTATGGCATATTAATGCTTCAAGTCTGCAACACTAACTCAAATACAATATGCAAACAACAGTAACAAAGCTGTAAGTACAACAAAAACACAGGACAGAGACAAAGTAATAACGTTGGATTAATTACAATCTATCTACAATCTATATCTTTTAGAAAAACCTAACCATTTCCACAGAGGATAGGTAGTGTTTTGTGAATTCTTACCTCCATTCTTATGATCACTTACAGAAAGAATCAATCATTCTTATTTAATATCGAAATATCAAATAACTAAGACGATATACTGAGTAGCAACAGATGCTCACACCGTGCAACCAAAACCCATGTTACACTCACCCTGTGTTCAGCTCAGCAGAAGATGACACTGCTCTATCATCCTGTTCTGCCTCAGTTAGCTGCTGTACTAACCATCCTTCACTGTTAGCTAAGGAGCAAACTGATTTTTTTCCTATGACAGTTGGTACGTCATTTATGGCATCTATTTTCTCAGTTGAAGCCTTCTTTTCATCTGTCTTTTCAAGGTCATCACTGAGATCTTCCATAGTCAGTGGAGGCCATTTCTTAAAACTGGCCCGAACTGGAAAGCTATCCACTTGTGTTGAAGGAAGAGAACATGATCTCTTATCTAGCAAGTCCCATGATGGTGGGTCATCACCTCTTTCTCTTTTCTCAGAGTCTGTAAACTGCCTCTCTGAAGCAACTCTTGGCATGACATTTCGTTTATCGTGAACAAAGTCATATGAAGGTGCTGCTGAACTGTCTTGCAGGCACACAGAGGAGTTGTTCTTGGGATGCTGGTGATCCTCTGCTAAAGTAGAGTTAGGTGACCCCAACATAGATGCTACCGTGTCATAACTGTGAGAAATGGAGAGTCTGGTAAATGGATGGTATTGTAAATCCATGCAAACAATGGATTCTTATAATAAACACTGGTGAAAGAATGAACGCATATGCAGGAATGTTTTGTAGCATTTGCAGAAAATATCAAATCATTGGTGTCCATGCCACATCTTACTTACCCTTTCTGAAACACATCTACAATTGACTTAAGAAGATGAGGAGAGGGCTCAGCCTGCTTCTCTGATATTGTTTCCTCTGCTTCTAGTACCACCCATCCTGGCTCAGACAGGTCAAATGAGTCCTGCTTAGTCTCTGCCATCTCAGGATTTTCATACTGAGTTTTGCTACAGATCAAAACATAAAGTCTAAAACATGGTTTCCACTAACAATACAGTGAGACACTACCATGCACTACAAAGCTAAATCTTCTTTGAATGTTAGGCAAGCTGCTTTTTTACAAACCCAACCACAGCACTAATCAGTCCGACTTACCCATTCTGTATACACTGGTCTTGAACTACACCGGCATCATTTTTTACCTCTGATATAAAACAAACATTTACAAACAGGAATAGAAACAAAGCAGAACTGGTTGATTTTAGCATGCTGTCTCACCATTTGACTGCTCTGTGCTGAGAGTCCGATCAGGGGAAATTGAGAGATCAGAGATGATGTGGACTTTATGTGCAGCTAGAGGTAATTCCTCAGAAATCTTACTCTCTGGCAGTGTTTCTTTTTGAGAGCATTCTGAAAGTGACATTCCAATGTGTGATTGAGAAGTAGGTAACTCTTGAGAAATCTCTCCTACTGTTGATAGAGGAGTCTTTGCTTCTGCTTCTGAACATGTATGAGCCCCGTCCTTAGATTCTCCTGGAGGGAACTCTTGACAGCCCATACTGACAGTAACTTCGGTTGTGCTTGCTTTTACTTCAGCTAGTGATTCAAAATTCTTGCTGTCTTGTGTAGGATGAGATTTTGTGAGTGATATTTCTGCAGAGTCCTCATTTGCAGATTCGAAATAGGTAACTGTTTCAATTAAAGTAGGAAAAGTCAGTGTCTCTGATTCACCTAACCACTTTTTATTTTCTTTACAGCCTTCAGTGGCAGGTGCTGAAGTGGCCACTGTTTCTATAAAAGTTGAAGCAACTTTATCTGGAAGAAACTCCTGAGAATTTTCACAAGAGAATGGAGTCTTCATAACTGCCCCTTCAGATAGTTCATCAGAGTACCTGGCACTTGGTAAAACTGTGATGTGGTCTGCCTGAGGTAAATCCTGAAGACAATCAACTTCAGATAATGGAGCAATAGCAGCTTCTACAATTTCACTAGACTGTAAAATACTGGGAAACCCTGGAACATTTGCCATTTGAGGGCATATTGGAGCCATTTCTATCACATTTTTAATTTCTTCCTGTTTTATCTCTTCTTGAAGTGGAATAAATAATCGTTTTTCATGCTGCCTCTCAAATAAGGGCTTCCATTTGCTTGGCAAATTTGAACTTTTACTTCCAGTATTAACCATTCTTGCTGATGGAAAACCTGGCAAAACTGCAGTACATGGTGCACATGTGTATAGACTGATTATGTCTGGAGGTCTGTTTACAATAGGAGCAGAAGGAAAGCCCCATAAACGAGCCTCTTTTGGGCAAGACATGACCATTCTCACCATGCTATCTGCATTGTGGAGACTTGGGTGGTGTGGTCTAGCATGTAAATTAGCCTCTTCTGGTATCTTTTTATAAGGAACCCAAAATGGTTTCAATGCTGTTACAGGCCATTCATCACTTGCAGTAGTGGTCAGAGAAGCAAATCCTTGGAGAACTGAACCACGAGGGCAGCATTGTGCCATACTAGTCATACTGGATCGAGTGCTTGTACTAGGGGCTGAAGGAAAACCAAAGATCCTGGAAGCTTCTGGACAAGATGGTGCTAGGGCCACCATCATACACGACAGTTTGTTGTCATAGTTTGGAATACCTGCAACAGCAGCAGTCCTGGTTGCTATTTTGTTATATTGTGTCAATGGTGAATCAGAAATCCAGATTGAAGAAGAATTCCTTTCAAAAGATGGAAATCCTGAAACTCTTGACAGTTTGGGGCAAATGCACACAAGACTATTCATGTTGTATTGAGGAGCAGATGGAAAGCCTGGATTTCTAGCTGTTCTTGGACAAGAACCAATCAAACAAACCATATTGTCTGACCTGTCCATTTTAACCGGTAAACCAGAAAAGCCATACTCTACATTCCTCTCTGATTTTCCAAATAATGGTGTCTTGCAGGCAAGCTTAAACATTTGATCTTGGACTACTGTTTTGTTTTCAAGTGATGGGAATCCAGGAATTGCTGAAACCTTGGGACATAAGGGAACAAGGCTGGTTGGGCTTAGATCATAATATACAACTTGTGGCTTTGGAATGGAAGGAAAACCTGGACTACTAGACACATTTGGACATGATGGTGCAAGATAAACCATTCCTTTCGTTGTTCTTGAATCAACTTTTTTATAACTACAAATAGTAAACAATGATTTTTGTGACTCTTGATGTTTTGATGGAATAAGTGTTCCTTTCTTGTTTGCCCACACTTCAGAATCAGGGCATGATATAAATCCTGGAATTTTAGACATTTTTGAGCATGATTCGACCAGGCTCACCATGGTTCTTTGAGGATGAGAAGGAAATCCATAAATGTTGGATTGTTTTGGGCAACTCTGTACCATAGACACCATTCCTTCTATGCCTTTCTTGGATTCAAGTAATATTACAGGCAATGCGTTGATGTCCTTCTCCCAAATCAAATGTTGAATAATATTCCATTTTTTGCTGTCAGTCTTCTGCAGAGATGGAAACCCAGCTATAGATGCAACAACTGGACATGAAGGAAGAAGCTTTAGCCGACTAAAACCATGCAGATTGATTACTGATTCAGAACAAGATGGAAAACCAGGAATAGATGAAAACTTAGGACAGGTTGGAGCTAATGCTGACATGGCTTTGACTTCAAAATGTGTGTATTCAATTATGGCAGCCTTTTGTTTTATTAGTCTAAAACCTGAGGGTTTGTGTTTTGTTGACCAGGTCTGGTTGCAAGGTTGTGAAATTGATGGAATGCCTTTTATAGAGGACTTATGGGGACAAGAGCTGATAAGTCTAGTCATATTTGATTCATCATAAAGACATATTTGTGAAATTTCATTTTTAGGGCAAAGTGGTTCCAGGGTGATATATTCTAAATTGTCTGTATGTTCCGATGTTACAGGCTGCGTTTCCTTTACTGACAGAATAGTTATTTGTTCCAGTGAATTGAAAGATTTGTTTAATGGATGTGTCTCCTCTTTCAGTAAGATTTTGCCATCTTGTGTTCTATCTTCAAAATCACTCTCTGATAGTTTTTCATCTGATTTTACTGATGACAAAGACGTGTCAGGAGAACCATAAGAAAGTTCCATGAATACTTCTGTCTCAACTTTGAACAGTTCATTAGTAATGGTACGGTCAATTAACGTTTTTGGTAGTTCTTCCCACTGTATAGAGCTTCCAGAGGTACATTTTTCTGCTGATGACTTTGGTAACTCCTCCCACACAATTGCCTTATCTTTGAAAGGGTTTACCATCTGCTGTTCAACATGATCAACCATTTGGCCAGATGGTTGTGATGCAACCATGGGTTCAAATCTGAAGAAAAAGGTAAAAAGACAATGAATGAGATATAAATGCTTTATCCAGGGCAGGCTATGAAAAACGTCCAAACATATCAAGCATAGGGTTCCTTCAAGAAAAACTGACGCCATGCAGGTTAATTCCACAGTTGCAATGTTAATCTTATATTTGTGCATTCTATTATCAAAAGCCAATAAGAATCACTAACAAGCTAGCCTTTCACTAATTAATTACTAATATTCAGAAACAACACCAGTCCTAGTTTGGTTTAAAACCAAGCAGCATGCACGGTTATGCAGCTGTATGCTGTAGAGGGTCTGTCCCACTTACACATAAACATTTAACCAAACTCATATATCAAATTATGTTCTCAAAACATCAACTGAGCATAACATTTTTATCTAAGCCAGTCTCAACACCCTCCATAATCTTTTTCTCTATTTTCACTTCCCATGCAATCAACACCTTGGCTTTCTATCAAACCCAATGTTCTGTGTAAATGTCAAGACACAATGCTTGATTATGCTTTTCAGTTAACTTTGTGCAAATGTATTATAATGCCAATGCATCACAAACCAAGCAACCCACCTCTTCTTAACACTTAACAAAACTGGCATTTCTGGAACAGTGTGCCACATTCTACAAGACAAGCTGCTAAAACAAATTGGAGAACAGATATTTTAAATATAGAGTATTGGTACAGATAGATAGTATACACTTCTGTTTTGCCAGCACTCACCGATCATCAATAGAGGATATGTCTCTAGGAACATCTGGTTTCCAAAAATCTTGGTCATTGGATAATGAAAAAAGGTTGTTTTGACTTTGTTCATCCATCAACACATCTACTGAGTTATCATGTGGCACATCCTTAGCAGTTTTACCGTCTGGTGCTGGGATCCTTGTGACAAAGGTGTCCGCTGCACAGGTTCCATATTCTGTAAGTTGTTTTCCTTTGATAAGGCCATCTTTCTGACTTTCATCTGACAGTTGTTCTGAAAGTTGTATTGATGGTAAGCCAGGAATCAATGATTTATTTGGACAAGATGGGACAATATTTACAGGAGAACATTCTTGGTAATGTGGAAACACAGCCGTGCCAAAAGTAATAAATATATTTGCTTTCAGAGGTCTCAGTAAAATGTTACAATCCAACATATTTTCATAAAACAAATAACTGTCCAAATTTAGACAGAATTCTCTTGAAGGGAAACCAATGACAGATGACTGTCTTGGACATGTCGGCAGCAACTGTATCATGTGGTAACTGTTTTGTTCTAAACAACCAACCGTTTGAGAACGTGGGGCTGAAGGAAACCCAGGATTAATCGCTTTTTGAGGACATGATGAAAGCATACTCAGCATTAATGTCTTTTCACTGTGTGACATATCATCAACTAAGAGATCTTTAAAATGCCTTCGATGACTTTTCTTCAATGAGTTCTTCCAGATCAGGTCCTTGCTCATTTCCCAGTTCTTTTTCTCATTTCCTGTTTTGGAGGGTAGGCCTGAGACTGAACCATGTTGTGGAAATGTGTCCACTAATTTAAACATGTTTGATGATTTTGTTACTGGAACCGCCACTGGTCTAGGACAACCCTTAGAAGGGATTCCATAAATATTGGACTCTTTGGGGCAAGGCGGCAACATTGATACCATAATTTTACCAAGTAACTTTCCATTGGAATATGTTTTTTGGTCAGATATTGTGCATTGTTTTCTAGAAGGCTTTTCAAGAATTGAACTTTTGTCAGTGATCCAGTCATTAGAGTCAGTATTTAATATTGAGGGTGTTCCACTAACTCTGGGATGTTTTGGACATGTAGGCAGCTGACAGACTATACTTGGTATATGTCCCACAATCTGACCAGACAACGAAGGAAAGCCAGGTAGACATGGTGTTTGTGGGCAAGAGGGCAGCATATGTGTCACATCCTTCATCATATTATAATACTCATGATCATTTGAAGAGTCGGATGTAACTGAGTGTTGTATCAATGACTCCCTTTTCTTTTGTGAAGGTTGGAATTGTGTATTTGTACAAAGAAGCCATTTCTTTTCAGAAGACAAGTAATTAGTCTTAGAAGGAAAGCCTGGAACAGCACTAAGTCTGGGGCATGTGGGCATTAGATTAATCATGCTTGGTTTTAGGCGTGGAGCAGAGGGTAAACCAAATACTGTTGCATTTTTAGGACAACTTGCTGACATATCTACCATTCCTCTAAGCACATCATTGTCTCCTGGAAACCAGTGATGAACACACGTTTCAAATGGTTTCTTATTTCTTTTGTAATTAAGATGTTTCAGTGTGTCCCACTCTTTATTTGGTATATTGCCATCAAAAGTACTAACTTGTTCTTTAGATGGGAAACCAATAAGTCTGTTTTTAAGCGAGCAAGTGGGCAACATGTTTACCATGCTTGGATATTCCCTCACAGTAACATCTGTCATTCTAGATTTTTTACGTTGTGCTGACGGAAACCCAGGGATAGTTGCTACAGACGGACAAGATGGCAGTATATTTATCATGTGTTTCAAAAATGCATCTTTCTCATGCCTGTCTGGCACTATGATGAAATTGGTCCTTGAAATTCTTTTTGGTACCAATTCATGCAAAAAATACCAATTGTTAAAGGTTTCTATCCTGCTTTGTTTTGATGGCATGCCTGTAATAATTGTCTGACTTGGGCATGTAGGAAGAAGACTGGCCATACTTGGTCTAATTGGAGCAATGTGCTGCTCAGCTGAAGGAAAGCCTGGTATACTGGCCCTCTTGGAACATGTTGGTAAAAGGCAAACCATTACTTTTATCATCTCAGTGTCTGCATTTTGTTGGGCCTGGGGAGTATCTAAAAGGATCTTTTTCTCTAAAGGTTTCTCCCACAAATTGCAATTCTCCCATGTATTTTTTTCATAAACAGTGTCTGAATGCAGGGATGGTAAACCTGGAATCATGCCAACTTTGGGACATGTGTCCACGAGACTGACCATATTAGGCTTTAAAGTAGAGGGGAATCCGGGAATACAAGAAGACCTCGCACAGGATGGTGTCAAGGCAACCATTTCTGGATAATTGTTAGTAATGTTAAGAGAGCATGGATGATCTGAATGCAAGAGCTCCGGTGTTGGTAACTTTCTGAACAATTTTCTATTATTTTTAGGCCAAAAGACATCTGCTGACTGATGCAGCGCTGGCATGCCAGGAATTTTGGACAATTGTGGACAACTTTCTAGCATCTTTGTTGGTGTCTTATCAGCAGGGGCTCCATTCTGTGTGGCTGATTTTAACTGACAAATAGATCTTTCTTTAGGAATAAGTGGCCCAAGTTCCACCTTAGATATGTTAGATACGTATGTTTCTTCCTTAGTGACTTCAGTGCTTGTCTTCAGTGCTGACTGAGAATTTAATATCAGAACTGTTTCATTTTTGGATACAATATTGCTCAGGGTCATCGTAGCTACATCTGGACTGATTTTATTATTTTTTGTCCCAATTTGAACAGAGTCAGAAAGCTTGCTCTTGGTAAAAGTTGCTTCTCCCAACTGAGCTTCTGAGGAGTTAGGTATTGTATGATTAAATTCTTCAAAGCAAGATGACATTGCTCTTTCATTTCTAAAGGAGCAAAAATAAACCAATTATTTAATAATCAAGATTATTGTCTGGTTAATCGGAAATTGATTCAAAGGACAGTAAACTTACCCAAGGTTATTTTTATCTGTTATTGTCATTGAAGGTTTTGTTAGAGCCCTTTGAGGTGAATTCAACAAAGTTTGGGATCGTAAACCAGTTTTGTCATGTCTTGGGGGCAGGGACATATATTGGCCGACCTCTGATTCAGTTCCATTTCTGGCATGTACAGACTTCTGACTCGGTTTGTCCAGAGGAGAGTTTTCTGGGGCTGGTGTTGAATCATTAACATGTATGTTTTGTTTTGCTGAAAGGCTTTTAGAAGACGCCCTTGTTTTTTGCCTGGATTTTGATGAATGCTTTTTTGCTTTTGTGATGTCAGTAGACTTCAACTCTGGTTCTAGCAGAGTTCTAGGACTAGATGGCAGGAGTGAGGCCGTGCTTTGAGGTCTGCAGAATGAAGGTAAAAATAATGAGATAAATATATGGTTTTATAGATTGGTTTCTGCTAAAGGTACTAAGGAATTATTCATAATATGGCCATAAACAAGTAAGCAATCATAAAGCAATGTAGTCACAGGCGACATATTGAGCAAATGTTTCTCTCTTTGTTACATCCACGAAAGCAAACTAGCTATCCACTGAGCAAAGCCAAACGTAAGAGCACTATTATACATTCATATATTTTTCTATTATCTATTATCTAAACCAACATGAGCACATACGCAGACTACCGATGACAGCCAGCTGCTGATCTGAGGCAGTCTACATCATTTCAGTTGAAATTGTCACAGCTTGCAACTTGCAAACACCTCTAAAGACTCATTCACATGTTTCAACCAAATGACTGGAAATACTCTATTAACACCACAAGTGTTAAAGTTTCACAACAGAAAGCTCAAGTACTACTGCTGCTACATCACCACTATCATACTTCACATGAAGTCAGTGTACAGAATGAATGGTCCAACTGTATTCAGCTCCCCGGTTTGGCCGAAGAGGTACTAACATTTTACGTCTACCAGCAGAATAAAAAACAACTCATACACCATGTTTTAATTATTAGATTATTTTTATCATTGATCACACAGCAAACTGTAGAATGCATTGCGGTTAATACTCCAACACTCCACACAACAAAATGTATTATTATTACAACTACTGAAATATTTTTGGAAGCAATTGGTACCTTATTTATTCAAATATGCATATCTCTCATAGCTTCAAAATACTGTATGAAGAATAATGACTTACCCTGCTGATGCTTTGACACCTTCAACTCCAAATGATTTGTCTTTTTTCCATTCAGATCCTCTGTGAGGCCCACCAGTGCTTTTTGTTGCAAGTGGTTTGGGCTCAGGAGCTGTAAAACATTTGTAACGTAATGGAACAGCATCAATTAGATGAAAAAGTGTGTGTGTTCATACTCACATGTAGAGAGAGGATCCTCTTCATTCAGTGTGCTCAGCTGTCGGTGCAGTTCTGAAACAAAGTTAGAACATTACATCAATGGAAAATCTAAACATTTAGTAAACTGTACCATTTCACCAGATTGAGCCCTTACTAAATCCTATATTTAAACCAACATTTATTTTACTTAGAAGCTGTAGATATATTGTGCACTATTCTTTAGACATGATACAACGACTGTGCTTAACAGAGCAATTAATCTTTTTTCACTTAACCTCTAGATTAAACACAAAACACACCCATATATTCTCTAGGGGAGCACCAAGAATTGGGATGTTGTAAATATATCTGTGGGTGAAGTTTAGTTTATTAGGTTTATTAGGACA
>JAVQKG010057845.1:0-20600 GCA_036025885.1 Hypseleotris bucephala
AGACTGAAATGAGCAAAAAAAGAAAAGAGTAATATAGGACTTTTATGGTGACTTTACTCGACAATTGGATTTGTTAAAGTTTACTTGATTTTGGACATATTTTTTGTGGTGTCCCTGGCTGTCCTTCTTGTGTCCCAGTCCACACTTAGAGCAGCTGATGATTCTGAACCATAGCTGTATGTGTGTGTGGAGGTTACAGTTTTCATAGACACAGCCAAAGCATGGGTTTAGCTCTAATAAATAGTTGCCCAGCACAAGGCTACATGTATACAGCAATGCTAACGTTAAGAATCATACTACACTGTTTTCTCAGCTGTTGCGCACTGCTCCTCATAATTTGTTTTTGCCTACAAAATATGTTTTTATTAAAGAATCATTAACATGAATTTGTTGGGATAGATTTTACCTAAAGCCTTCTATACCAGCCCCGCCTACTTTTTTTCAAAAGTGAAGGGTCTGGTACCTCGCTCACAGCCAATCATTTCTCATTGTTTTTTGCAGACGGGCCAATAATTAGGTGGCGCTGGTATACCAGCCTGCAATATATGTACTTTGGCAAGAGAAGATAAAAAAAATACAATAAAAACAGTGAAGAGTCAAAAATGAATGCCCAATTATGTTGAACATTCTTACATCCAGCACACACAATGTAGTTGATTTGATTGTCAGCAGCATAGACATTTCTACATTATAGGCTATATTGGACTCCAGTATCACAGAGTTGAATAGTATTTTCTCTGTCGGCTTGGCCATTGCTGCTGACATAAACTCATAAATCTGTATGATCCTTCCAGTATAAATAGAAAATGTAAAACAAATCACTTCCCCTGAACCAGATGGGTCTCCCTAGAAACTGCAGTATACTGGACCAGGTGCATAGAGCTGAGTTAAGTATTCACACCACACCGGCCCATGTTTCACTTATTTTGGAGGCTTTGAAGAATCTTGTACAAAGGGACAATGATAAAGTGCTTTGGTGATTGGGGGCGATACTGTGATGGTTCTGCTGCTTAGAGGTTGAACTGAAATAGTTTGCTTCTAAGATAGTGGGATAATGGAGAGTGAAATATTTCTGCTAACAAGGTGGTGATGGAGGAAAAGAGTGAGACAGGAGAATGTGATGGTTCTGCTTTTCAGGTGGTGATTGAATGGAGGAGTGTGAGATGGTTCTGCTGCTGAGGTGATGGAGCAGAGGAGAGGTATGGCATCAAACCTACTAAGTACACTAACCTTACCACTGCCACAACTACCAGTGACCTCATAATGAGACCAAGGGACATTCCAAATCACATATGTTTTCTTGTATTTTTCTTGCATTTTGACGATTAAACCTTGTCCACCGTAATTGAATTAGGAAGTGGTGGGAACGTAAAGAGCTTCAGAGTGGCTTGTAAATAAACAGACATGACCTTTTAATCCAGCCCTGTGTTTGAAGTGGCCATTTATACGAGGTGTACTTCTCCTGCTTGTACTGCACCGGATCGGGTTTCACAAGTGGGGTTAGTTGGTTTATTTTAGAGGGAGGCGAGGAAGGTGCGGGGCGATGAGATGAAGAGAAAAATAGCGATACACGCAAACAGGGTTTAGGGCTAAGTGGGCAGTAACAGTTTGTTTTAAGTGGTCAAAGGCTGCTTCCCCTAGTCAAGGTCGCAAGCAGTGATGGGAAATGGGATGTTAGCAGCGAAAACATTTGTTGATAGCTGTCTGTATTTAGGGGGGAGGATATGGTGGGGCTCTTGACTTGTCTGACTTGTCTGTGGGTCCTCACTGTGCTAACCCCCTCAATACACTCCGTGCGCCCATGCTATAGAGGGCATACGTATATTTCAGTAAAACTTCTGGGACTAGGACTGAACCAGATCTCACCCAGAAAGAAATTTAACTAATGATGATGCAACTTAAATTTAGATGTTAATATTTTATATTATGTAAGCCCACAAATGATTATTTTACTTCTATTTTTCATGGCAAAAACTCCCAACATTTTGTCAGTATCACTTAGAAGTGTGAGTTGTAGTAAAATTAGATTAACTTTGTGACAGATGACATTACCTCATTATTTTATGAAAACTTTTTTTTTTTTTTTGTCGCCTATCGTGACCAGGACTCCAATGAGACCTCCTCTAAATGGCACCTCCCTGCTTAAATAAAGAAATAAATAATAAATACATAATAAAATAAACAAAATTCCCTCCACCTCCCTTCTTTTGCACTCTCTACACTGCTTGAAGCTACACCCCTGCTCTATCAACTCATACAGTATGCCTTCCCCGTTGTAGGAGGTCCTAGAAAAGCTCACCAAAGCCACATGGAGAATTTATGATGGAGAGCTAGCATACCTTAGATTTCTCGCACCCATCTCCACGTGAAAACAGGCCCCTATAAATCTTCATGAAATCTTACAAAGTGGCATAGAAGTGCTCTGTGCAGGTCTTTGGAAGTACAGCAGTCCGAAACATAAATTTGGGGAATTTTGGGATATGCTAAAAGCTCTATTCATTCATACTGTATACACAATGAAGTGATGGATGGCCCAGATGAGATTTAGCAGAGGATATTAGCTTGATCCAAGGGTTGAACAAACTGTGTAAATATCATAAAAAATATATCACTCTATATAACTCCCAAGGATTCTGGCTAAATTTGTTTCTGTGGTGGAGGGGAGGTTGCTGTGCTGCTGAGATAGTGATGGAGAGTGAGATGGTTTTGCTAAGGTAGTGATGGAGGAGAGAGAGATGGTTTTGCTGAGGTAGTGATGAATGAGAGTGTGATGGTTCTGTCTTCATACTACTTATTTAAGACATGGGGAGTCACCAGTCACCAAAAACAAAAAGACCGTTAGAAAACAACGTCAGAGACCAAAGTGGGATAGAGACGCTGTCCTGCATGCGGCTCATCAACAAACAGGAGGACCTGTGGGAGTCGGGCAGAGCAGCGCTAAACTTGTAACTACTGCCAAACTACTACCAAAGCAAACTTCTCATGTTGTACTGTACAGTAGGTTGATATTACGCAAATAAGATTACGAAACATGTGTTGGAGTTGATGTCACCTGACACATATTACATTATTAGTTATTCCCTCAATTTGTTTTTTTGTTTTTTTCCAGGACAAAATGAAGTACTACAAATTTAAGTATAGGTTCTCTTTTTCATCTGTCCTTGCATAAGGTTCCTCAAACCTGTATAGTGTAGCTCTCACATGCATGGCTAGATGGCGCTGTCTCTTCAAAGCTAACACCCACCAGGGCTTTGTGCCAGGGGCATAATAACTTCAGTCAGACTTCTCAGGTAGCTGTTTTCATTCCCACTGCATCAGCTCCATCTCAGCGTGCTTTTTAAGGCAATCTCTCCCTGAAAAGTAAACCATAAGAAAACCATTAGGGGTGTTTCCATTTGTCAAGCCATATCATCTTGCCCATCGCGCTTCAATTACAGCACGATAATGAAGCTTATAAAGAGTTTTTAGACAGGACAGGGCTGTATAAATAGACAGTACAAACCAAATACAGTAGATGGAACAATGTGTAAAATGTGCGTGCAACTGGTCACAAATCTCATACATGCTATACACTACAGGTCCCATATTATTATTATTTTGTTTTGGATACATTTAGGTTCAATTTTACATTTTGCAACATAAAACACACAATATTTGTCTAATACAAGCTGTTTTGTGGAGCTCACACTGCCCCTGTTTCAATACAGGAACAAATCATTGGTGCCAGTTTTAGGGCTTAAAAACAAACAAATCTTTTGGCCACTCATGGTGTGGTGGTAGAAACAATGATTCTCTGGGTGTGTTTGTTGACAGTGCAGACAGTGCACTTGGCTTTTTGCTGTGTTTGAGAACACTAACCACTCTGCTACCATGCTGCCCAAAATATTCTATTATATTTTACAAAATGGTAAAACATCGCAGTTTCAACTCTTTTCTGAATCCGGTGCCACAGTGCTTTCAGCTTGTGTGGCTGCTAGCTTGACCTTGCGCTGTGTATGTTGGGTGCCATGTTGTACAGAGCTTCGGCCAATGCAAACACACAGACACACAGACACACACACACACACACACACACACACACACACTAGGTCTTAATTTAGACTTTATTTGAATTTCTGCTGGATCTGTGTGTGTTGGACTTGGTGTGAGTTCTGTGACGCAGCTGCTCCCTTCACCTCTCATTACTCCACTTGTCGGTCTGTCTCTGTCTACTGCTGTGGCTCTGCTTAACCCATTGTTATTTTTTACTTACCAAGGTTGCTTTGTGTTTGATACACTGTGGTTCGAACTCTCACGGCCTCTTGTTTGCTCGTTAACAATATAGAAACCCTTAGAAATGACACCATCTTTGATCAGGGTGCCATAGCATTGGATCTAGACGCATGGGGTGTTACGCTGATATACACTTGCTGTTGCATAGTTTAACTCCTAAGAAGGGGAGAAATCTTTGCTGCAGAGACCAGGTTGGTCACAGGAGCATCTTGTCATGCAAATTTCATTTCATTCATTATTAATAGATTACAAAGTCACTATGGTGATTGTTCTCTCCAGGTTCTTTGCCCTATCCTTAAGACATGAAGTTGTCTGATAAAAAATGAGAACCCACTTTGGGCTGTATTTATTATAAGGGGTTTTGTTTTAGAGCACTGAGAGTTTTCTATCAATCACACTCGTTATTCTGGTTTGTGTGAGACCATGACTGAGGCTTAGGAGAGGAAATTTCTGTATTTTTTTCACAAAATCAGGTACTGCAACTTTAATGTCCGAAATGAACAAGTATAAGCTGTTGATGAAATTGACAATATAAGTGGCCAATTGGACATGCTGACTAATTCATCAAGACATTTACACAGATGTTCGAACTCTGGCAGTATAAGTACAAATATCTCTACCTGTGCATAAATAGTCATTCTGAGTGTTGGCCAAAGGATAGGGGTGAAACCTAAGACGATACTTCAGCCAAATCTCTGTATATACTGTAGTTGGGCGATAAACTAGGCCCCCTCTCCCCCTTGTATGCACGCACACACGCACGCATGCACACACATACACACACACACACACACAGTGGGGAGCGGGCTCATAATGAAGGTTATAAATCTTGTGCAGCAGTGCCAGACAGTGATCACTCTCCCTCTGTCTAAACAGTGCTCTCTCCTCAGCCTTATTAGCACAGGTCCATGGCTTTCACCCAGACAGATAAACCTGAGGACTGTTACAACCAGAGAGGAACTGCACACACTGACAGGGTACGGGTATGTCATTATTTCATTCATTTACACAATTTATACAATGAAGTGTTTATTGTATTACAATTTGTTGAACTGTGTCAATAAAACCTTACCCAAGATTTTACAACAGTTCTTAATAAATAAACAATGTCTCCACCGATCTGAGAACTCCTGTACTGTGGACTTGTGTGTCCCCATGCGCTCAAAAACAAAAATGGCCCACAGAGATAGTCTCATATTTTCTCAGATGACTTCTGTTATGCTGTACTGTTGACTGTGTAATTATTTTTGCTCAAATGCAAAGTCAAAATATCAGGTACTACAACTTTAAGTGAAAGCCTTTAAGTGACATATAACTGTATCAATCTTCTCCTAACTTCCTCTTCATCAGGTGGACCGATACGAAGTGACCTGTCTCTCCACTTTAGGCCCTCTGCTGTTGGTGCGACTGGAGAAACAGAGATACTGGGTGGAGGACAACTGGTTCTGTCGCTATGTGACTGTGGAGTCTCCCTGTGGAAACAAAGCCACGTTTCCCTGTTATCGCTGGTTAATTGGAGACATCAAAGTGGAGATCAGAGAAGGAATGGGTACGTACCACTTAAACAATCTTTATATACACTGTTACTGAAAAAACGTTGCATTGTTTCAGTAAGAAATATCTCAAGATCTTGTATTGGTGAGGTGAAAGCCTTATTCAGCACACCCCAAAGACTATCACTGGGGTTAAGGTCTGGACTGGCATGGCCAATCCATGTGTGAAAATGATGTCTCATGCTCCCTAAACCACTCTTACACAATTTCAGCTCAATGACTCCAGGCATTGTCACCTTGGGAAATGCTGGTGCCATCAGGAGAAAAAATTCTCCTAATGGCACAGGCTTTTCACAATTGATTTGATTTTGAAACTGAAGATCACTGCAATGGAATGGACTTTGGTAAATCTTACAAAAAAATATAAGTGCGGTAATTATAGAAGCAAGTCAATTTCCAAAGTCCTTTTATAGAGAAATAATTGTGATTGGTTGGTAAGAAATATCTCCTAATGTGGGAAATGTTCCCACTTCACCCATTGTTTGTTGTTATTCATTCTGACTGTGAAAGTAAAATTCTGTAATGTTTTTTAGCTAAGAAACTGAAAGATGATTCATTACCGGAGCTGTTGGCACACAGAAAAGCAGAACTACGAGAGAGAAGAAAAACATACAGGTACAGTAACTCCCTCAGCATCAATAAATGATGTTTTGAATTTGTTGTGGCCCATTATTTAAAACTATGCATGTTTTCCAGATGGTTAAGCTGGGCTCCAGGCATTCCTCACTGCATCGATGCTAAAACCGAAGCTGACTTACCCCAAGACGCCCGCTTTGACAACGAGAAGAGAAGTGATTTTGAATATTCCCTACACTATGCGTAAGTGGTGCACAATCCATCCCCACAATTTGTGAACATTTTTAGTCATTATTTTTTTATTTCCCCTTTCTAGTTTGATGGAGCTGTCTTTGAAGAAGCTCGCCATCAGGTTTGGAAAGTCTTGGAACGACCTAGAAGATTTTCGACGCATTTTCTGGAAGCTTCGAAGCCCCATAGCTGGTGGGAATATCAGCACCACAGAAAACAGTCAAAGTGATTTGCTTGTGTCCTGAAATAATCTTTTTAGCTAATCAGTTACACACCATGAATTGCGGCCTAGTTTAGATGAGATCCTTTTACTATTGTGTGATATAATATGACACGTGCGGTTGAAGATAATGACCGTGGCATTTTGATCTAAATAGTCTTGTTGTGTCCACTTGGGCTAGAGTATTGTATGGAGCACTGGAAGGAAGACTGGTTCTTTGGCTACCAGTGTCTGAATGGCTGTAACCCGAGGATGATCCAACAATGCGCAAAGCTGCCGGACAACTTCCCGGTAACAGCGGACATGGTTCAGAGCTCATTAGACCCCAAAACAAACCTTGACAAAGAGCTAAAGGTAAAGAAAGTGTAAAAAAAACAATGACATTTTTTTCTAATACAGTGTTCTATTATGTCTAGGCCGGAAACATCTTTCTCTTGGACTATGGCATCATGGAAGGGCTTCCTGCCAATGTTATTAAGGGTAAACAACAGTACATAGCTGCTCCTCTCTGCCTCTTGTACCAACATCCAGATGAAGGACTCATTCCTATTGCTATACAGGTATGCAGACTATATAGATTCAGACAGGAAGACATATGGCCAATGTAAACAGCACATGTTTATCTTTGAGATTCTTCATGGCTCTTCCAGCTCTCCTGCTGTACACAAGCTCTGGTCGTTATTTTCCATTCAAACAAACTGTTTACATGACATTCTGCACTGACATAAATACGAGAGGTCCACCAATGGCAGAGCTTCCATCGGCAAAAAGTGCATAAGGAAGCAGTGCAGTATTTCAAAGGAACAAATGAGCTATGTAAAGCAGCTAAAGAGGTGGTCAAAACACACTATTATCTATTAGCAACTTTAAGCAAATATGCAACCTCAAAACTCATTTGAACTTGGGTCATTCCTCAGAAGCCCTTTATTGTGGAAACATTTCTCAGTAGACCACAGTTTGGAAATATGCGGAAGTAGTTTGGTATTTCAATAGTAAATGATTAGCCCAAACGTGAGTCTTGTTTGCATTTCCTAACAGTGTGTGCCAATAAATGTCCTCTCTGTTGATTAAATTGACTGTTTGAATTGTATTGCCCTCTGGTGGCCAAGTGCACAATCTGCAGCCACTAAAAAAATGTTTTCGAGTGGTTTGTACAGGCATTAGAGGAAAAACAGACTTCCTACATGATCCTACATCTGCTTTCTGCCTTTATCTTCAGCTGGGACAGACTCCAGGATTGGACACACCAATATTTTTACCCAAAGACCCTCCTCTGGCGTGGATCCTGGCCAAGGCCTGGGTCCGTCACTCAGAGTTCCAGGTTTTCCAGCTGCTCTCTCATCTTCTCCGCACTCACCTGGTCGTAGAGGTGTTCTGTGTGGCAACTCTGAGGCAGCTCCCTGCAGTGCACCCCATTTACAAGGTATGACATGTTCAGAATATGGTCTAAACTTTGAACTTACTGGGAAGGTAGGCCTTTTTTTAAATAATTTGTGTGCCCTGGCTTTACTATGGAATATGGGTGGCCTAATGTTTTATTGCTAATAAAACGACCTTTATGTAATTTGTGTTGTAGCTCTTGACTCCTCACCTGCGTTACACTTTGGAAATCAACACTAGGGGTCGCACTCAGCTCATCTCCTCTAATGGCATCTTCAAACGGGTCTGTATGGTTTTTCCCTACATAATTCGGGGTTTATACAGGAGCTTGAAAACCTTGAAAATGCTTGAATTTTAACTGTTTTCAAGGTTTGAAATGTGCTTGAATTTATGTTTAAGTGCTTGAAAATGCTTGATTTTTTTAACACTTTATATCACAACAATTGACTAATGTTGTTTTAAAACCCACAAATGATCCCATTATTTATAGAAGTTTTTTTTTCTTTTGCAATTTATTTCACTTTTGTCTTAAATTGAATATTTTTGTCTTATTCAGTGACATACTTCAACTGCAGGGAAGGTAGTGCCACACCCCAAACTCTGCCAATGATCAAAAAGTGCTTGAATTTCATCTTCAAAAAATTGTACAAACCCTCATAATTAATCATAACTTTATCAAACTGATATTAGGAGACAGAGAAAGCCATATTGATCCATAACTAAGCAATGTGTGAAGCGATGATGTTTGTTTACAGGTTGTGTCGACAGGAGGAGATGGTCTGCTGATTTTGGCTCAAAGGGAGTACAAAGTGCTGACCTACCGCTCACTGCACCCCCGCCATGACTTCACTGACAGAGGCATGTCTCGAATCCCCAAATATTTCTACAGGGATCATGTGCTGCAGCTGTGGGATGCTATACACAGGTAGGAATGCTGAAGGCAGATGATTTGCTTTGATGACACCTGAACTCTGGAAATAATAAAGAAAAGAACAAGATTTCAGCAACCACATTTTTCTTTTCAGTTTTGTTTCGGGAATAGTTACATTGTACTACCAGTCAGACCATGATGTAGAGGAGGACCAGGAGCTTCAGGCCTGGATCAAAGAGGTCACAGAAGAAGGATTTGCAGAGCTGCCCGACTTTGGTAATACCTCGTCTTTGTCATTTCTCAGATCTGAGTTCATATTGTCTTAATTTTAGTATTAATAAAGTATTAATATAGTATATGTACTCAATGGTATCAGGTTTGCCCAGTTCACTCAGCACCCGAGAGGAGCTTTCTACTCTTCTGGCAGTGGTCATTTTAACATGCACAGCCCAGCATGCAGCTACTAATAATGGACAGGTATCAGAAATTGATTGAAAGTGATTGTAGCATACCACTATTTTGTGTCTGTAGTTATTTACTTAACTCTTGAAATCTGCTATATTTCAGTTTGACTGGTGTGCCTGGGTACCCAACACCCCCTGCACTATGAGGCAGCCCCCTCCAACAGATAAGGATGCTATTACAATGGATGTGATTATGTCTACCTTGCCTGATGTCAGTCAGTCATGTGTGCAACTGGCAATTACATGGCACCTGGGTCGGCCACAACCAGACGCTGTAGGTGCACCTCAATTGGAAACCTGTAACTTTGTATTTATTTTTTCATTTTAGCTTTTAGTCTGTGCTTTTTTTCTGTCTAGGTACCAATGGGCCAGTACTCTGAGGAGTATTTCACTGAGAGAGAAGCCCAGGATTTGATTACAAACTTCAGAAAAGAGTTGAAGGAGGTGGAAGAGCACATCTTGAGTGAGAATGAGGGACTAGATCTGCCATACTTGGTCCTCCTACCCAGCCGAGTGGAAAATAGTATCACTATATAGAAACAAAAGGCAGAGAGAAGCATGTACTACTATTTCAATGCATCCTTGGACATATGTTTTTTGTTCATTATCTTTTAATATTTACCGTCTCATTTGTATCTCAATTGCTTATGATTGTAAGAATATCTTTTGTAATAAGTTTCTATTAATACATTAATAAATACTGTTTTTATCATTTCTCACTTGTTTGAGGATCTAGTCTGCTTTAAGTGCACAATAAATGTGAAACTCTATTTTTAAGTGACTTAGGCTGTAGTTGCCTAATAGACTATGGTGACACAAAATAAATTTAGAGTCGCCAGTGTAAAGGTTGGTCTTGTTTCAAGTACTTTTCAGCACCTCCGTCTCCCACGGTACGAGCAGATCCTAAACGCAGCACCAGCTCAAGACACTCCCCTCCTCTGTTGTGGATCCATGGTCTAAACTGGTGGTAAATGATAATGTGTCTCCATCTGTGAATATGTGCCATTTTCGCCAATACTGGAATGTGCTTTAGAGAAATTGCACCAAGTCGCGCCTATGAACGCCTTTGTTAATCCGGTGTGAGGTCCGAGTGCGAGCTAGCTTTAGCTAACTGGAGTTAGCATCTTAGCAGCTGGTTCAAAGCATTGTGACGTTCAGTATAAATTGTTTGCGGTCTATGTTGAAAACAGCAAAATGACTTCAGCTTCAACAAAAGTAAGTTATTCCACACACGCCTTCTTTGTTTTTTAGCCATATCTTCAAAATGTAAAGTGCTTTTCTAGAGCACTTGGAAACACTGGCTGTGTTTGTATGTGTGCGTATGCTTGTAAATAAAACATCTGTGCGTGTGCGCTTAACAATATTACTACCCCTTATTGAACAATGTTTCTCATAATACCCTTCTATATCAGTTTGGGGGTAAATAAAAGTGTCTGGGTTTGTTTGCCAGTATTCTTTATGGACCACAGACAATATTTAATGCTGTTTGTGGTTCTTCAGGTTGGAGAGATATTCTCTGCGGCTGGAGCAGCCTTTACCAAACTGGGAGAGTTGACCATGCAGCTTCACCCAGTGGCCGACGCCAGCCCAGCAGGGTAAAGCTAAAAACATTCACATGGTGGTACAATTATACTAGATGCCTCTTGTGTATAACTGTATTTCATGTCTTCAGCACACAGACTAAGAGCACAGTAAAAAGGAAAGTGTATGAAGAAGGCTCCATGCTGCCGTCAGAAGGACCTAAAAAGACCAGTAAGAAGAGTGCTGCTACGGCGAGGCAGGCGACTCTGGTCACTGTGCCATCTGCTCAGGTTGTGAGCACACCTCCAGGACTCCAAAGTCCGACATCTAATCAGGTCCCTCTGAAGAAACAGAAAACTGCAGGTGAGACAAAAATACTGACTAATTCTCCTGCATAAACTTTTTCTTCACTGCTAATAAGTCTGATATCATTTTAATACACTGCTTTAAATACTCAAGATTAACAAATGCGTGCTCAACTGTTTGTTTTCTGCATTTTTATACCAGTCTTCAGTTTGTAACTAGGTTTGTTAGGATTAAAAAATTATTTTGTGTTTAGATGTGACTCTGAGTGCCCTGAATGACTCAGACGTCAACAGTGATCTTGTGGACATCGAAGGACTTGGCGAGGGATCAAACTCCAAGAAACTAAATACATTTGATCAAGGTAATAATGTGATGTGATGTTAGTATATGATAGTTGTGTACATATGCCCATGTAAGCCAGGGTTATATTTTTGTTTCCCCAGATAACTTAAACCTGGATTCCAGTCTCATCATGAATCCCAGTGACATCCCTTTGCTCTCCCGCTGACTTCTCACCAAGAATCTTTGTCTAATGACATTACTTATAAAATGTATATATATATATATATGTGTATATATGCTCTTATTTTTTTAGGATAATGTTTCATGTTTGTGGATAAGGAACATCGTTTGCTCTTAAGTTAAGGGTCTTTAGACTACCTGCTTTGATGGAAAAAACAGGAATACATTTGTTTTTTTATTCAACTCTATTTAATGAGAAGTTACAGCACATTTTTTGCAGACAATAGTAAACTTAATGTTACATGTATTTGAACTAATGGTTTTGTATAGGAAATACAGAAATATGACATTATAGAGAGTAGCATGTACCTCCCTGAAGCAGCACGTCACACACTGGCAGTTCTTAGGTTGTACCAGTAATGACGTGCTGCTAAAGGCTGACACACATTATGGACTCAGAACAGTTCTTAAATATGTGGAACACAAAAAATATTTATTGCTTATGTGACAAAACTCATTGTATTAGGCTTAGCAACTCAAAGCACACATGGAGTATCATTTTTTATACTGCAGGAAGTGAACTAACATGTATTGTACTCATTTGAAATGTTGCCTCACAAAGGGCATCTGTTCTTATGCCACGATTCATACGTGTCTCCTGACTCTGCCGTTGGCCCAGGGCTCACAGAGGCAGCACATCAAGATTTGGAGTGATTCAGCAAAAATCTGCAAAACATGATGTGCTGCTAGAGCGTGCCCTGGAGATGGGTTTCTGTACTACATTTGATCAGCTATCGACTCTGGAAAATAAATCATGAGCATTAATGCAGATAAAAATGAACCTGTATTCATTTGTATGGATAACATGCTCAGATTTGATTATAATAAGACAATAACATGTTTGTACATATGCCATTTTGAATGCCACATAGGCTAAGAAGAAAAATGTCCTTACAAATAGAGCAAGATTTTTTTTGTGTCAATGAAAGAAGCTTCCACAGGACTAGGCACTACATAAGCTATAAATTATACAAGTAGGCCTAGTTATAACAATAAAGTTATACCCTATATACATTTTATATCGGTTACAGACTATTAGTTGTGCTATACACGGGGTAGGCCTATAACTTACAAGAAATCATATTATTTTAATAGCAAGGTTACACATTTGCATAAGGCTATGTCTTACAAAATTGAAAATTGGTCAACTTCAGTGCTTTTGCCTCACCTAATTTACAGTGTTTTCTTTTTTATTTTGCTTCTAGGAATGCTGCTGGTTAACCTAGTCTTTGGAGTCTGTCCGCAGAAACGACACAGACTTTTCTCATTTTAAGTGCTATTTTGTCGCATGTATTGAAGTGGGCTGGGGTCTTTGGGAGGGGGCTGTGACCGAGGGGAGTGTCCGCTCTTTTAACTCATAACTTTACTTCGTATAACAATTTAAAACTGCAACTGAATGAAAAGTAAAAGTAGTATATTTCTGGTTGAACGTCCTCTATACGAAAACAATATGTATGAAAAATATAGGCTAGTTTAGAAGTGCAAAGTGACCAATTTGAGTCGCGCTAAACTCAAAGAGGTCTCTTGTCTCGCCATAATCCGCTGCAGCCTCGCGCCCTAACATCAAAGGCACCGCGCGTTCATTTAGAACAGCTGTTACAAACGAACCACACCGTCACCTAGCAACAAATATCTAAGACATCAAATTAGTATGGCTCTATAAAAATGAATGATACATTAATTTAGGACTTACCTTTGGAAGAAAACTCAAATGGTAATGAAGGCTTTAAATATTTTCCATATGAAATAAAATAGTGGAAAAACATGCTTTAATTGTTGTGTAAAAGAATTTGAAGCCTTGAAGTCTTTCTGTGCTCGAGGAGGATTTGAAAGTGGCGCCAACTCCTCCGCTGCTCTGCTCCACATCCGTGACACACACGCACACACACAGCGGACACACACCGAGCCAAACGGACACGCACCTAAAAGTGATCTACAGTAAAATGTTCCTCTCATATAGCCCTACAAAACCATGTGTCTTTTTCTAAAAATTGTCACGTCTCCGATTTTTATTTATTTTATTTCATTTATTTTTATAACCGTCGTTGTCCCCCTGGGCCGCGGTGCAGGTCGGGAAATTGAGTTGTGGTTGTGTTTTGAATTTTGAACTGGGGGCATAGAGGAATTGTCTCCCTCTGCAGGACGGTGTGCGTACGTACAGGCATCCTCTGTGTGTTCTTTAGCAGTGGTTCTCAACCTATTCAGACCAGGACCCCCCAAATGATAGCAAGATAGACCCAGACCCCCGTGCTGAAAAATAAAATGGCACATGGCAAAAATAGGTCTCCCTAGTGTACTTAATAAACATTTTAAATCCATTTTCATGTGTGTGGTTAATTTTAAATTAAACTTCTATCTGGAACATTTTGCCTTTTATTTTAATAGAATATACTTACAAAAATTTAAACCTCCAATTGGGGCCTCACGACCTCCAGGGGTCCCGACCCTATAGGTTGAGAAACCCTGCTCTGTAGTGTGTGAAAGCTATGGTAAAATAAACAGTTGTACGTAACAAAAAATAATACAATTGAATAGTCTAATAGGCCTATTCAGTAAGCTATAGTCTATGTAGACAAGGTAATTCAAAGCAAAAAACACGTCTTCTAACTGTCCATCCAAACATTTAGTCTACTGAATCAAAATAAAATGTCTGAGGGCACCAATAGTCAAAGTGATAGTCTAAAAACTGTACAGATCATTAGTTTAAGGACACTGAGCAGTTATTATTAAAGAGGTAGGTCTACATTTGTTTAGAACTTGGGATGTCTTCACACATGTAAGTTTACGGTATATGCCGCATTCAAACCTACAGTACAGTCTTTGTTGGTTGAGATATATACATGACATGTACAGCAACTGTTGGGCAAAGAGGAATTTATGGTCAAGAATTTCATCAAAATTTTATTTTCAAATTAGTAGGCTATTAGGCATGGCAAACAGCCATTTGTGAGGGAACAAACCATACTGTTACTCCCAAACCTTAGATGTACTTATGTCTTTTATCAGGTAACAAGAAACCATTTGTCATCATAACATATTAATCTTATTAGATGTGAACAAGTGGATTTTAAATTACATTTTCACAATTTCCCAGTGTATAATTAGTGAAAGACAACCATTATTACAACTTTATAACAAAACAAATTCACATTGTCTCTTATGGCTCTTCTTTCCCTGCTTCCTCTACAGTCTCCCCCTTGGTTCTCAGTGGCACTAGGAGGCCTGCGTGCTGCTGGAGGTTTGCATTGACCGTTTCACAGCACTGAGCTCCGCCTTTGTCTTTGGTCAGGAAGTACAGCAGGGCATTTAGCCAGGCATTGAACGACGCCAAAGGTCTGGTGATCTTGTAGCACATGGACACCATTGTCATTGTGTGGCATGGTACACCTTTGGTAACTTTTAGGAGAAAAAAGATGGTTCTTGTCACATGGAATGGGAAGAAGCACAGAGCGAAGAGGAGGGTGATTGTGATGATGGTTTTGATGGATTTGCGTCTGCGGTTAGCGTACGGAGAATGTGCACCAAGGAAAATTGACATCCCATCTCGTCCAGGTGATCTGGACCATCTTACACCATTACTTCCTCTTCGATCTGCACTGTTTGACTTATTTGTGTTCTCACTTTCTTTTGGATATTTGCAGGATGGAGGCTGAGAGTGCAGTGTCCTGAAGATGGTCAGAACTACATGGGAATAACACCAAGCAATAATTGTGAACGGCACAAAGAAACCCAACAAATGTAGGATAATGCCATATGGTACATAAAGAGAAAACTCCTTGTCTATGGCATCATCCCAACAGTTCTGATACTCTTCTATAAAACCCATAGACCCGCTATGGCTTCTAGTCCCATTTGTCAAAGAAACTTCCCTAATTTGTCCATAAACTTGGCTCGAGTTGCTGCTAATCAGTCTTGTTGCAGGACCAGTTTGGGCAAAGCGGAAAATTGGGCAAGTCAATGCAAAAACTACAGTCCAAACTAGAACGCATGTGAACTTGACTGCCTTTTTGGTTTCTAATGTTATGGTCTTCATAGGATGGCAGATACCTAGGTACCTGTGGACCGAAATGCAAGTGAGGAAGAATATGGAACAGTAGAGGTTGAAGTAGAAAAGAAAACGAACCAAGCGGCACATAAAGTCACCAAAAACCCAGCTGTCACGCATTATGTAACTAGCCACAAGGAAGGGCAGTGATAGACCGTACATGAAGTCTGTAGACGCCAGGTTGACCATGTAAATCAAAGATGCGTTCCAGCGCTTGGTTTGACGGAAGGAGCGGTACAGCACCACAGAATTGAGGGAAAGGCTGAAGATGAAGGTAAAGGAGTAACAAATGGGTAGGAAGATGTATTTGTAGGATTCATCAATGTTACAAGATGGAGCCAGCTGGTTGGGAGAGGGTGACGCAGAGGCCCAGGTAAAGTTTAAGAGCTCAGGGAGAGGGGAGACGCTTGAGTTGGGAGGAAGTTCATCTTTTGGTGCCATAGTTCCAAGAGCCTATTTGCTGGATAACAACCAAAAAAGTAATGACTTAAGGTTCACAATTCTTTTTGCTATTCCCCTTTTCATTCTTGTTTTGGGTGTCAGTCATTTATTTCCAGGAATACGTTCCAGATCCAGTCAGTATCCTGGTCGATGGCCCTAAAGAAAGAGAGGAAAAAAACAATTACTCAACTGTTGACAAAAGACAGAATAGGCTCACACACAAATCCTCAAAACCATAACTTCAATTTATAACAATAATTTCAGCTGTATCTGCTGGCCTGACAGCAAATTGCAATTAATGAACATGTAACCAGGTAGTGGTTGATTAAAAGTAATGAACGTAATATCTAAATTGACAAAAAGAAGGACCACAGTTATAATTTGTCAATATACTCATTAGTGTTTTTATGTGTGTATGCTCTGTGTTGCCAAAATTCTCCTGGGAACCTATGATTGACTGTCATGTTACAGAATATTTAAATCTTTAAGTACATGTTTAAGTATAACCCTATTTTGGATCTCTGAAAATCCAGTTTGTCATGAAGTCACTTTTTCCTCCGTTTATTTCCCAGAACACTGGCTGAAAGGAGGTTGAGGGCGAGGGGACACTTTGGCTGTTGCACAATATGTGACCTCCTGTGTGCCGCTGCTGGACGTAGTGCTTGTTTGCCTTCCTGTGCACAAGGGTATGCTGCTGATTCAGTCTTTTTTCACCCCATTAACTCACCAATAAGTAACCACACTTCCCCACTGTCCCATTCATCCCTATCTATCAGCTATTTGACCACAAAACCTCAATAAATGGTGTTTTCATCCTAAAACTGGGTGTCATCTTGACCTTATTTGCTCTTATTTTATTGTCACAGATGTGGACGCCGGAGCATCTCTCTCAGCTGGAGCCGACCATATTGGGATCAGCACACAGACAGGTGCGCTCGAGTGTTCATGTGCTAATGCTCAGTGAGCCATTGGCAGCTTATACCAGCACTATTGAGCTGGAGTAAATAAGGGTAATGCGTCAACCAGTAACATTACATGTTTTAGTACAACACAAGGGACGTGTTAACAAGTGTGCCAGGCTAGTGTCTACTAACTCATCAACACATAATCTAGATTGAAGTATCTATTTCTATGCTTTCTGTGATTATAATCTTTGCATTTTTTTAACATGTCTATTATTTTACTGCAAATATAATTTATTATTAGTAGCCTGTAAATAAACTAGAAATGTGTTTTTTGTCATATCTAGACTATGATAATACCAACAGTATTTCAATTACGTACACATTTTTGTGAGAGTTATATGAATATGACAAGATTTGATGCCCAAAAGTACATCTTAAAGAGGATGAATGTAGTTTTGGTGCTCAGATTTGAGCCTATATTGTGTTTCATTTAAAAGATAGTTACTACTAAAAGGTTAAATTGGACCCATTTATGACAAAGAAAGTAGTAAAATGATTTACAGTACTTAACAACAGCAGTAAAATGTCTGAATTGTCCCAAAATAAAATCAATGGTGTGATCAGATTAATTGATACTAATGGGCTGTTATTCTTAGACTGCTCTCAGTGTATAAATAGCCTGGCTGCTCTGACAGAGGCATAGAGTCAGGATGGAAATGAATTCACTCAAACTCATAAATACCTGCATCACTGTGCTTACCTGTGCCGGCTGCCTGCTTCTCCATATGGCTCATGCCGTCTCAGCCCCATTAAAATAATAACACCACAATTCATAAAGCACCCAAAACAAAAACCAGGGCAGTTATTGACAGCTTTAAAATAAATCCTTTTGTGGAGATCTTCTAATCCAGCAAAGGTCCCTCTCTGTTTGTGCTGGTGCGGGCCATTGGTGACCTTGACCAGTTTGGCCACTTCAGTTTTCCCTCTTTTCAGATCCTTGTACAATCACACTGGTCTCTATGGCGACCCAGTCCCTCCCTCTGTGTGTCATCCAACTCCTCTTCCCACTTCGTCTGCGCACATGTGAGCGTCGTGTTGTGCATGTAAGAAATAAAACACGTTCTGTTTAGTTTTAGAAATGTATTTACTCAAAATTGGAAATGTATTCACTGCCATAGTGTTTTAAAAAGATTTACAAAATGTTAAATTTACTGAATATTACCTACTAAAATTATGAATGCACATTATATACCACAGTGCATGTTGGATAATTTGAGTTTTGAACTTAGCATGACCAGCCATTCCATATATATATATATATAAAATGGAGTCAAAATACAAATTGGTTTGAGAAAACTTTAAAGGGAGAATTTCATCATGCTCCTAAATACTGGCGATGAGTGTAAAATATAAAAATTCTTTAAAAGAATACAATCAATGTTCATATGTTACACATTAAAAATAATGTTATCAGGGCATGCACGACTAAGACATTTTGAAATATGTGCTCTTGTTACAGACAATAACATAATTAATAATGTACTTACATAAAAAATACCCAATAGCATCTAGCAGCTTATTTTCTGAAGTCCCTTTTACACAGTTAAAAACTGAATTCAAAACATTATTGCTAGTTTGATTACTAAGCTACTGAAGTTGTATGGCTCTCTCTGAAGGTGCCTAGGAAATATAAAAAGACCTTACACTAATAGTTACTGTTGATTGTTTACAACATGACAAATTATGCAAAACAGCATCAATAGTGGTCAACAACTTTATATTCTGTAACATAAATGCTGTCAACTAAGACTACGAAAAAATGAAAGTGGCGTCAATAAACAACACAGTTTGTTTTACAGAAAGGCCAGTCTGATGCAGATCTCCATCCCCACAGCTGCCTAAGGTCACACCCAGGGCTCTGCTTTTTAAGTGTTGATACACTGTAGTTTAAAGAACACATATAACAGCTAAAAAACACAAACAATAGTGTGCACTCCAAGTCCTTTAGGAGGAGACATTCTTTCAAGTGTTTGTTCAGTCCAGATGGACGCCTCAGTGCCATCATCTGATTTGTAGAAAGTTCACAGATTTGACACTGGTCCAAGTGTTTTGGATGAAGTCCTGAATAAAGACACATGTGGTTCATATTGAAGTAAGGTCCTGGACCTCCAGCAGCATGGCGTCCTGCTCTGTTCTCAGCTGGTCCCGGATCTGGAGCAGCCCCACCAGCTCTGAACTCAAATCTAAAGTGCACACAAAGAGAGGTTACAACCACCGGAAGAATACATTATGATCATGCTGTATGGATGTGTTCCTACCTTGTATGGCTTGTCTGAGGGAGGTAGAAAGCTTATTTAGCTCTTTGATACTGAGGTTTTGAAGATCACTGCGCTCCAAATGCTTTCTCTGGACGACAGCATCTTTAAGGGCTGAAGACTGGCAGACAAATAGAATATGATTATTTACATTTGTATATAAGACAGCACAATGCATTTGTATTGTTGGAAGTGTTAGGCTGGTAATCTCTCAGTGATGCTTTATTTAGAAGTATTAACATCTTCTAATTGAAATAGAAAGAACAGTCTTCCCAGTACTGTCTCCTCAGTACAGTGTGTTTCTAAAGGGAAATGTTTCTGCCATAATATGATTATGTGTTCAGTGACTGTAGTTTGAAATAGAAGTGGCTGTATTTAATTTGTTGTCAGGTGTATTGCTTCTTACTGATGTTCTATGGTCCGTTCTCAGTCGGTCCCTCAGGTTCCGTAGAGTATTCCTAAAACCTCGGGATGATTTGGGTTTTTCCGACTTGCCTGATTTAGAAGACTTTGATTTTGTTGACTTATCTGACTTTGCTGAGGGCGGAGGTGGGTTCTTTTGCAATTGACCAGACTCCTATGACAGTGTGTAACAACCATTAGTTTTAATACAAGACATACAGCACAGAATTGACAGATGATTAATACTGGAAATGCTAAACAAACATTACTGCTTCATAAAAACTTTGTAATTAAAAAAATTATGTACATCCAATTCAATGTTCATCATAATACTTGATATTATTTATTTAGCTTTTTTAAAACTAGACGCAGGCTGTCGTAAACGACAGCAAATGTATATCGGCGGAACGCCCCATGCGTCTGCGTCAACTGCTATAACACCGACTGCCTATTGGCGGAGGAGGTGGTGGAAGTGTGGCTGCCATTCTGCGCCTACTGCCTCTTCTGACCACCACAATCATACAGGCACACTAACACACTCATTCATAAGTAAGGTGGGTTAAGTGTCTTTCCCAG
>JAVQKG010057952.1:0-15521 GCA_036025885.1 Hypseleotris bucephala
ACTTCAATTAATGATTGTTTGATTTGTTTTCAGTAATTAATAGTAATTGATCACAATTTAATTAGCTGTTTCATCACTAGTTAGTAAGTTTAGTGGGTGTGTGAAAAAGGGATCCAGGAATGATTCTGTAAACATTGAAAAAATACAATTCCCAGCCATAAGGGAACAAGGGAAATGTTTTAAGTGGAATCTACTAGCTTTCATGGCTCAGTGGTCACTGGTCAGAGCAGTTACTCTTAAAGATTTCCATAGCTTTACCACTGAGGGACTGTCAGGATCAGCACCCTGGCAGAGGTCTGGACTCTTGAAGAACTGTTTTATTCTGACTGACTTGTGTGTGTGCAGTTACCTGGAGGATGCTGTGATGAATCTGGACCACAGTGACCCTCTGACACGAGACCACATGGCGTCAGTGCTGGCCCAGGTGAGACCCAAGCTTTTCACCTTCCTGCAGCAGGACCCCCACAGTGCTGTGAGCAAGAGGGCTCGTCGTCTCATGATGATGCTGCAAGGCCTGGTCAACCACTAGTCCTGCTCCGGTCCTGCTCTGGTCCACTCCGCCCGCTTCACCGTTCAGGCTCCAGTACACGCTCACAGGGGAACTACGCTCTCACTACTTCTACATGCTTCTTTGTGTTCGCTGCAGCTCACATAAGGGAAATGATCATGTATGTGGCATTTAGGACAGTGCTGTACAAGACAAGAAACTTCTCCAGCCCGGTCTTTGCTTTTTTCTTTTTTTCTGTTCCACTACCAAACTGTGCAAAGAACAACTCAATTGTGTCAAGAGACTTCATCTTGGTTATGTATGCACTGGCCCAGGAGGCAGTGTTTTTCGTTCTACTGTTACGAGTGCATAGGTAACATTGACTTTGTTAGACAATATGAATGTTGGGCCAAGGTGAGCCACAACGTATTATAAAGTTTTGGTAGGGGCTGTGAATAATGCAAGTCATTTCTTAATAAAGTTATGTTGCCTGTTTGAAGGCAGCTCTGTATGTTTAGTTTAGTCCACATCATCTGGAATTTTGTTATGGCCAGATTTACTCAGTACTTTTATAAACAAGTAAACAACATGGAAAATAGTAAATAGTTGAACTGTGCCCAGCAACCCAAAGTATGTGACATCCATGTTATCTTGGCTTATTTGTTTGAGGTATTTCTTAATGGGCTTGGACAGGCCACATCTCCTTTCACCTGAGATGGTGTAGATCCAAATTGTTTTATAGAATCATTTTGAGCATGTATCTTTTTCCCTCTGATGGAAAAACAGGAGAATTTTTTGGAGAGCAGCAAACAAACTAAGGATTCCCCATTCCCACAAACTGAGATGCTTAGATTTGATGTGTAGCGTGGCAGCCGTCCATGTGTACAGCTCTGTGCAGTAAATGAGCCAGATTATCCTTTGCTTTCTTCTGTTGCCCCCTTTTTATATTAGCATTTAGTATTTGACTTGTATTCTTCCTTCAAGAGGTGCCAGAATAACGTATAATAAACACCTCTTAATGTTATGATAATGTTCTTTTACCAGGTTATTCCAGATTATGGTAGTGAATATAAAATGTGCAGTTACGTGTCATAGGCTCTAGGAGGCAGCACTTAGTTGGACTGCAGAGATACACCCTGCTTTGCTTCATCATTGGTTTTTGATTCAGAAATCATTCCTGGTCCTGCAGCTTCAAGTGCTGATGTTTTTGAAGCCTGTCCTTAGGTTTATAATGCACTGTTAGTTCAAAGTGTTTGTAAGATAATTTATGTACAGCCCATGTGCAAATATCATGGTGTAAAAACTACAGGGTGGCCACTGAGTTGATTGTAAACTTTTGTTGCTCTGATGTTTGTGTTTAGATTCTGTTCTGTTTGATTCGTCTAGCAAGTGCCTTATTGTATTTTAGCTCATTTGCCTAGATCCCCAGCATAAAGACTTCTCCCTCTAGGTTCTGCACTTTGAGGCTATTTTGTCATTAAAAAGTAATTAACGGTTGAATCTAAGTTGCAGCACCTCAGAGAAACCTGTTAATTGAGTACAAGACTTCCAGATCTGAATGCTTATGTTAGACTACTGCTCTATTTTCAGTTGTACACCCTGGGTCATAGTCCTCTCTCTCCGAGCTCAACTGTAATGTCCCAATTCACTCAAACTTAAAGACTGTAGTTTCTGTTCATCAAATCCATGGCATTACATTGCCTTTGCTCTGATGTTCCCGTTGTATCTTTTACAGTTTCTTTTACCCTAAACATTTTGGAATAAAAAAGAATTGTTCATTGTACTGTGCATGTTAATTCATTCATTCACTTGAGTGTGGTGCAATAAGTTGTATATAAGCTTTTATTAACTAGGACAACCTAGTATTTTTGGAGAAGCCAAGCTAAGTAAATATATATTTTTACTGGCTAGATTTTTATCTAAATCATCAAAATTACACTATTAAACCAACCTGTTTTCAAATATGTTTTTTTAGGCTAGAAAAAAATGCGCCTTTAAAGTGTTCCTTTTTTGATGTGTTTGGTTCGTTTTTAAGTCTACATATGGTCAGAGCTAACCCACGCTCGTTTTGTGATCCCTCCTCCGTGCGTCCTAGTCTCTGGAGCCTAGAGTGGTGCTGAGGATGCTAGAGTGTCCCTCCCCCTTTTTACTTCTTCGTACGCGCCCTCCCCATCCACCGTAAACGCGCCGTGGATGCTCTCGCACTCACGCAGCGGACTACACAGCTGTGCAGACAACACGAGGAGACGGGACGGTACGCTAGTTTTAAGAAAAAGACCCGCTTGTTTGAGTATCCGGTGATTACGCGCGAGTTTGGAACCAGCATGGCGTCTTTGGTGAACTCTTCTTGCCTCCTACTATGCTTGCCTGTTGCACTTCTTCTGAGTAAGTACACGCTAAAGACAACTTTTCGTTTCGGGCCATTTCTGTTCGTTTTAAAGCACATTTAATTTTGTTTAATTGCCCATGCTCATTCAGTAGCAATTCTAAATCTACTGCAGCCTACAACTCTGGCTGAAACTTAGACTGTCCCGTTAGCATTTCCCATATTCACCCTCTCCATAGTAAAAGCTAAAAGTTACGCAAAAGTTCTATCTCGAAGCAACTACGGTTTACCAAGATTTATGCTGTGAGATTATTTATTCCCAAAGGTAGATACGGGATCATACGCGGTTTTCCCAAGAGAATTAACCATGCAACAGTGCTATTTATATCACTGGAAACCATATAGCATAGTCTGGAAAACTTGTACTTTGTGGACAAATTTTAACGCGGTAATGAGGGAGCTTTCTTTACACACATTTTAAATTCAGATTGTCACGTGGAATATGCACAATTAAAATATGAGAAAGTAATGTAGCCTTGCACAAAAGGCGCAAAAAACTTGGGGTTGTAAAATTTTTAGGCTAAATTAATAGTGGATAGAAGAGTGGTATAAAAATGCCCAGATTAGTGTAATTGAGAAAGAGGTACAGAGAAAGACCAAATATGAGATTTTCAGTGTGATGAAAGAAGACACGAAGTAGGGAGATGCAGATGATTAGATGGAGTATGTAAATTAGAATACTGTGGTGTAGGCTATGGTTTTTGTGGTGTAGACTTTTCTCTATAGGCGCAAATTAAACTATAAGTAGCCCATTTGACAGATTTGCTTACAACCAATTAAGTTTGATAAGTGGGGACCTTGAAACGAAAGAATATTCATTACTTGAATTGCTTTACTGTAGACTATTTTTTGTTTAGATTTTTAATGAGACTACAAAAACTGTTGTCTGACATTTGTAGGCTTACACATTGTCATTTTTATGCAGTTTAATTTGTATCTCACCGTTTTGAGCATTATACTGCATCTCGTGTAAAAATGCAAATACCTGGCCAGGCTTTTGTGAAGAAAACCCAACTTCCTCTCACCACTTTATTAAACATCATCATTGATCATCATTCAGAGGTGCCGCTGTTGCCAGAGCGCTGATGATGTGCGGGGAGGGTGCACCCATGGGACACGGACACTGAGGGGAATATAGAAAGAAGTGTGCGCGCGAATGGGGGCAGAGAGAAAAAACGTGGCAGCGATGAGATAAATGATGAATGAATCGCATCTGCCCCCCCTCCCCACCCTCCTGCCGCCGCGGTCCCAGGAGGCGGCATTGAACATTCACACGCACAAGAAGCTGAGGAGAACACACGCGCTGCACCTTTACTGTTGTTGTGTGCACGCTGGCCTTTGAATGTGAACGGCATGACAGTAGAAAGCAGTGCGTAAAATGTGACGTCAACCGGTGCGTGTAAAAGCCTTGAAAAAGCTTTATTTATGCATCAAAGTTTGAACAAGAGAACAGCCTACCTATAGATATTATGTAAGACTTTGTGCCAGAAATCTCTAGGAAATAAAACTCCTTGACTAAATGTTTTGTTACAAATTTGTGGAAAAACGGGGAATAGCCTACAGTTGTTGATTCATTAATATTCTTTGCCTTATTCTCTGAAGAGTTTGCTGGAGCCCATCCTAGTAACTATGGGTTTTGGGCGGTGAGGACCCATGGACAAGACAGACTGAAATGCATTGTCAGACAAAGGTTTATGAATGTAGCCTACACTTTAAACCAGTTTCTCAGAACAACATAGAAGTGGAAATCTGACGCAGTCAATCACTAGGGGGTAGTGGAGAAAAAATCCCCAGTAGTTGTGCTAGGTATTGTTCTGGTCAGTTTGTCTCAGTTTTCTGAAACGAGCTATTGTTTTTTCTTGTCTAATGCTGCTGCAGTGTCTGAATTCTTTGATTATGTTATTTTATCACCGACAAGAAGCTGTTTGTGACATGTTTCTAAAAATACGAATGCTTTTTACTATAGACAGCTTTTTATACTATGCTTTACAATGCTGTCGTGTCTGCATATGCTCACTATTATTCAAAGTTATGCGTGTTGTTATATAAAGTTATCTTTGAGTTATCCTCCCATCCGCTCACAGTAAGTCACACATCGCACACACAAATAGACCATGACATAAAGGTTTCTTCATATTTTTATAGCCGGGTGACTCAGTGGGCGACTCCGGGGACCTCCATATCTGCTGAAACTGCTTCTTGCTCTTATGAATGACTTCTTGCATTTCTCATTTTTCATCCTCCTACTTTGCCATGTACAGTAAATGCCAACACTGTAATAGATAGATCAAAAATGTCTTTATCATTAAAGTCTGTTAATCTAAAAAGAATATCTCATTTACGGCTTCAAGACAAGTTTTTGCTTTTAAAAATTCAACTTCAATGGCACTGAGGACTCACTCATCAATGCCAATTATTCAACAAGCCCCACTTTTCTTTTAAGATCAATAGATATCTGATCTAATCTATGCTATGTTTGTTTTATGCATTGTTAACTACAAGGGCATTAAATTAATTGATGTCACATAGCATAAGCAATGAAAGTGAGAGTTAAGGGTGTCCGTTTGTATCTCTCTATAAGCCTTTCTGCCCACAGAACTTTGCAGGATATTGCATCCACTAAAAGCCATTATCTCTAAACCCTAGACATGGTTGTCAGTGAAAACACAAGCAGATAATCAATACTTCTGAAATGGTCCACCAGCATGTTTGAAGATTTTGGTCACGATTATCTTGGCCACAATAATTACGATTTACTATAATATTACGATAATTAAAGAAACAATGTGTACACGTTTACTTTATAAAGTCCTTAAAAGTCTAGTTTACAATCTCAACAGGCGGAATCTAACATCATCTGACCTATACAATAACAAAAAAATAGCCACGATAAATTAATTGTTAATGTTTTTATTGCTTGAAGTGATAATATTGTTTATTGTCCCATCGCTATTACAGAGATAGCCTTTTTTCTTAGCTCAGAAGGAGGTAAAAAGATGTGCCTAATAAATTGGCCAACTTGTCTATTGATCCCAACTATAAAACTAAAAAGCTTTTACACATAAATGCTAGTGTTGTTTTGTAAAAGTTAGCATTTACTAGCTAACAGTCAAAATTGGGACTCATCATTGCTAAAGTGCCCCCAAAAACGTACCCACGTTAACTGTGCCGCTCCAGTCAAAATGAGGTTGTACCACTTTTGATACTCACTGACCTTATTTTATTATATATGGTAACATCTCATTGTATAAACTTTACACTAGCTCAATACGACTATTCCTTGATTCATATCTCCTCCCTTCCACTGTGCATGCTCTCATACAGTATAAGCCAATATAAGTAGGTGTTGGAAACCGATTTGAGAGCAGACCTGGCCTCTTAACTGCACTTCTAAATTGAGTATATCGTAGGAACACAGTGCTCATTATAGGAACTATAGACTCGATCTCCTCCATGCCTGCAGTACGGGGATGAGGAGTGGGGTCCCCTGGGTGCAGGTCTCCCGTCTGCGTCACCAGCGCCCCACCGATATAACCACATTAAAAGCAGTCCATAGGCGAGAGCGAGATTATATTTGGCGTCTAATTGTTCTCCTCAGGAAAGACTTGTGCTTCTCTCCCGCCTCCTTCTCAGTGGGTCGACTGCAGTACTTTTAGAGACGGGCTTTTTTTTTCTTTCTTTTTTTTTTTCTTCAAAAACTGCAGCACAGTGTAGACACAAAGAAGCAGAAGATTCCTCATTAAAGTAAAGTTTTATGAAAAAAATTGCCAGCGATGTACCCCCCTCCATGACGTCTCCGCGCTATACCATACTTCCCATAGATCGCACACAAACTCACACACACAAAAGACACACAATCTGTCTTCCTATCTACTTCCTCTCCCCTTCACTCCTTCTTTGTGTAGTTTGTGTGTGTACATGTGTGTGTGTACCTCTGTATAGTGCGTTAGTGTTTTTGCAGCAGCTCTCATCTGTTTTTCCTTTCATCATGTCATCAGCCCCACTCTTTTCATCGAGCCACTTCATTTCCGGGATTTTTTTTCGGAATTAAAAGGGATCTTAAGGGTCTTCACAGGGTAGGATATACATATCTAATAGCTACTCAGTGTTTGCACATTAAGAAGACAGGCAAATGGAACTGGGAGTATTTATAGGAGGACGTGTTATTTAAAACATGTAAAAAACCTAATTATAGCAACTTCTATTATTACAATACAATAGTAATTATGGGAAAGGAGTTTGTAATCCTAAACCTATTGTTTGATATATCTAAGACTATTTTATATATGACGTGATGAAAGAAACCGGCCAGTAGATGACAATAATGACTGATTTTTGTGAATGTAACTACTTGTCCAGGAATACCTCAATAAGTCAACTTCTTGCAGAAGTGCAACCTCACTAGGCAAAGGCATAAAGTAAACGGGGGGAACAGGGCCTTAAAGGGACTTTCGACAGGAACCCCTAAAGGATTCCAAAAGGACTTAAAAAGTTTTTAATATTTTTTTTCCACTGTTACTAGAGGTGTCCAAAAATAAAGTCTAGTTTTTGCGAAGTGCACTCCAATTACACCAGGAAACTGTCATAGTTTCTTTGGTTTCTTTAGTTTGAGAATTCTTTATAGGGTGCAGTCTGATGTCGTAGTGTTTCACTGATGTTATATAGTTCGAATGAAAGTAAGTTTTTAGATCCTGAACAGCCTCGTGCATATATGAAACAGTGTAGAGTACTTTGAATGGGACCTAATAGAAGCCAGTCTCCTCAAATCCTTCTTTACTTCCACTTGAGCTTTTCCAACAGCCCTTTGTTACATGGTCCATTAAATCGTACTGTCTGTGATTACAGCCCACTGCAAATAGAAAGACAAGGGTTGTATAACAGAAGATGGCCATTACGCCATCGCTCCATCCGCTCCATCCGCTCCATCCGCTCCTCTACCTTCATACACCTTCTACCTCTTATATAAGCACTGTACTGTACACTACTGGACGCTACCTATAGCTCCCGTCTAATCACTAAAACACAACTTTTAAATACACATACAAGGACATACATGTAAAAATGACCAGTGAGCATTGACTTTGGAGGCTTTGTGTTTAATTGAAAGTGTAAACAAATGCAGTGTGTGCCTCAGCCCTTAGACTAATTTGCAAGGGTGTACTCTACCTAAGGCCCATAGTTGCAGAATAGTTTATTCATTGAATAGTATAGATGCCAACTATACAGTAAAAGGTTCTCAAAAAGTCAAGACAACTGACTTTTTGTCACAATGCAAAAAAACAAAAACCTTTTATTAACTTAATTAAACCACTTCTCCAATGTGACGAGTAAATATTGTAAACTCAAGCTTCCTCCAACCTCTTCCCTGCTTCTCTCTGTCTCTAGTCTATTCACTTATGTCTACAAGGACAGTATTTGCTTTTATACAATAGCGAGATCTTCAGGAAATAGATAGATCAATTCTGATGCAGACCTAACTTTTTTGCAGTTAATCATTAAAGTCAACATTCATTTGTTTTTTTCTGCGTCAGTGCTATTCTATAAAACTGTAGAGAGAAGGGAATATGCAACATGACTGAAAAACTGCATTGTTTCACTTTAAAGTAATATAAACCCCACACATTTTACAGTGCGCAGGTACACTTGGTGACCGCACACCTTTGAATCTTTTACGAGCTGTTATCCCAGGGCTTAACTCTAAACACACACAGACACAGAGGGGCTTTGCTTTACATCCTCCAAGAATTGGATTAAGACCATTTACACAAGCGTTGTCTATGTGTGGCCTTCTATAACAAACACCTAAGTAATGAGGCAGCAGCCGTGCATGACCCTCCCTGCTCTGATCCCTCAAACCACTCTGCTCATGAATATGCATTGGCGCACACAGCCAGGCTTAAAGAGGCTGTAAAAAGCATATACACACTACTGTACAGGAGCGTCTGGTAATCACTTGGAGTGATTCATCTCCTATACTTTATCTTGTTTGTGTGGAGGGCTATGCATACACAGCCCGAGGTAATGGTCAAAGTTTAAATTTAGTTTTATCATAACTTCAGGGCAAATAGAGATTTAGTAAAAGCCAGTCCACATTTTCAGGTATCCCAATTATTTTCAAAAAGAGCTCAGACAAGAAGACATGTAGTGTATACAATTTAGAGAGAGGAAACACAATACAATCTCAAAACAATAAACTGGCCACTTTAGGTAGACGTATACTTAATAAAGTAGCACCGCTGCAGTAACCATCTGCTTCATGTTTTGTGCATTTAGAGATGGCCTTTTGCGGACCCTGATTTGAACTTTAACAGGTCGAATGCTTGAACATATGTGCAAAGCTAAATTAATTGGCTTGTTGCAATGTGAATAGGCTGATATGAGCTCACAAACAAGGTCTACCTACAAGTGTACAGCTAGTTTGAGGTAGAAACAACATTAAAACATTGTTAAAAGCTCAGAAAAGTTGATTTTGCATTCTTTAGGACCTTTAAATTTCCTCCGTCTTTTCTCTTATGCTAACAAACTAACAACCAAGACACCAATGCTTTCCAAAACATAACCTCCAAGTGACCTAAAAAAATGTATAGGTTACCACTTCTCAAGCCCATAGGAAGTCTACTACATACACTGCTCACCCCTTCATCCGTTATACTGTTTAATGATTGTAAATCCCCAGTGCCCATGCTCTCACATAGCTCCCAGTTTCAGAGGGCGAACAAAGGAAGGTTACTGTGAAGGAGACAAGCTCTCAAGGTTACAGGCCTCTTGTCTTTGAAACGTATGCACCAAGTATTCACTCTGAACAGCAAGAAAGAAGAGTGAGAGAAAGTGTAAGGAGAGAAAAATACAACGTAAGGATGGATAAAGTACATTTCAAAAGATTATGTACATCCTGAATACTTTTTTCACCATACTGTATGCTTTTACGTGAGTAGTCTGCATTAAAAAAAGACCAAAGACCCAAGAATTTGAAAAAAAAAACAGTTTGCAGGCAGCAGAAGTATGTGTAGTATATTGGGTTTATCACACTAATAGGCAATGGTGTTGATCGATATTCTCAAGGATGACTGGCCCATAAAGATGTTAACCAGCTGATCAAAAGGAATAACTTATAATGTTTAGGTTTAGAAACAGACAGCAAAGGAAAAGACAATTTGAAAAGACAAATTTAGATTTTTACTTTGTCACTCTATTCATTGATAAATAAATACATTTTAAAACAGCCACAATTTCTACTTTGGTTTCCTTTGCTTTATATAAAACATGCTAACAAAATATTGCTATTGGAATTTTTATCGGCCACACTGGTAATAATATTAGTTGTATCTTTTCTTCTCAAGTAATGTAGTGTTGAGTAATGTTTACTTTTACTTGAGCAAGCCAAATGGAACCACAAATCAGTTAACTCCTGATTTTTACCAGTCCTAAGCCTGGCTCAATACGGGTTAAACCTGTGCCAAATCATTTTGGAAATGACTGAACATTCAGATGATTTACTGTTGCGATACATGGAAAGAATATTTTGATGGCTACTTGAGTGATATTATATCATCTGATAAAACAGATGAAGACCTGTATTTATCACAGCTGTCAGCGAAAGGCCGACCATCGTGGATCACTGACCGCAGACAATCCAATTTAACATCATCTGAAGCCGACAAACACCACCAAAGCATCAAGACTCTGCAAACTTTGAATATAGACAGAAAAGCAGGAAGGAAGACACAGATCTTTGAGTGGGAGCTGGAGGCAGAAGATGCATTCTGATAATGTTGTCAATAGTCACAATGTAATCAGGCTCCATCCTAAATGGGCTGAAAATGCGATCAGGCCGGGTAATAAATGTCCGAATTATAGAGCTACTTTAGATTGATCACATTCTCAGGGTTTCAAGAAAAGAAGGGGAAGATGCAGCGCTACAGTCAGGAAAGTGGAAGAAAGTGGGAGGAATCAGCCAGAAGGGTCACAAAGGGATCAATGGACACCCATACCGAAGACACAACTTAAACTTTATTTTCTAGGATACAATGAATCCAGAATGAAACTGGATGACGGACTATTGCATGAAACTACCAAACAAACCAACATTTAACACACACCGCCGTTGGAGGCTGTCAAATATACCTGACTTCCCCCTTTCTATCCAATATGGCCGACTTCCTGTTTGTCGTAGCGTGGGCACCACTAGACCCATTATGAACAAAAGAGACATCAGGTAGGACCAAGCAGCACAATTACTCAATCCCTTTTTGTCCAAATCATTTCAACCATTGCTGTGTGTCTGGCGGAGGTTGGTTTGCCAAAAGTATTAGGCCACAATAAGTGCAAAGTTACACAGTGGGCCCAGACTCAGAAAACAAACAGCAAGAAAAGACCAGACAAGTTCACGAAAAAGCAGACAGTATCAGAAAAGGAGAACTTCAGACACAGTCATAAAGATGTAATGGTGGAGGAAGGTTTCTCTCTTACAAGTCGATCTACCTACACATACCGCTGCGCAGAACTGGCCTGACCTCTGTACAGACTGAGTTCAGAGAATTTAAAAGCTGCGGCACTTAAAACATAACTGCAGTGTAAAAAATGTGGAGGATAGAAAGAGACCGTTTAAGTTTAGAGCTATGTCTAGATACATTCAACCAGGAGTCATTTAAATATGACACAAGAGAGAGGGTTTTGCTACTGGCTGTGAAGTGAGATGAGGTGGTGATGGTGGAGAGTGAGATGGATCTGCTGCTGATGTGGTGATGGAGGAGAGTGAGATGGTTCTGCTGCTGAGGTGGTGATGAAGGGGAGTGAGAGGGTTCTGCTGCTGATGTGGTGATGAAGGAGAGTGAGATGGTTCTGCTGCTGAGGAGGTGATGGGGAAGGGTGAGATGGTTCTGTTGCTGATGTGGTGATGGAGGAGAGTGAGATGGTTCTGCTACTGAGGTGGTGATGGAGAAGAGTGAGATGGTTCTGCCTCTGAGACAGTAATGAGAGTAATTTAATTGATTTTAAGTATAGGTCAACACAGATTAAACTTGATGACATTTTGAATACGTTTTTATTGAACCTAAATCTATGCTGAGTGTGTTTAAGGACTTATAAACTTCTAACTAAACATGTCAAACAGCACTTTGAAAACAATGACATAGATCACAAACTCCCAACTTTTTGTCCTATTTTTAGAGTTTGGAGCCCACAGCCTGTGCAGACACACCCCTCCAGTGACCACGTCGGCCGTAAGCAGCCATGAGTTGAAACGATATGGAGATTATCGGGACAAAGAGCCTCCAGCTTGTCAGGGGGATGCAGAGCGTATTGTACATCCACATGTATTGAACACAAAGCTGTCAGCGTGTGTGACAGCCCCATTCATCACACACAAAGCCAATCCTGTCACCGGCACAAAGCGCTCTGTCTGTGCCTCCTCCTTCCTCTAAGTGACAGCTTCGAAATGAACATTAGGATACACCCGGGCCATGTATTCAAATCATCTCAGTTGCGTCTGCCTCCCACCGAAGCCAATTTCCACAGGCTAATAAACCCGGGAATGATTTCATATCAGAAAGAAAGGGGATGGGCCTTCTGACTCGAGCGCCATGAGGTCCCATAGGAGGCTTTGGATTTACACGGGAACATTATTACAAATATAAACATACACACTCCACATGAGGATCTGACATGGGGTTAAGTGTCATACTGTTCTTATCTGGCTTATCTGTCAGCTCAAATCAATCAAACGAGAGATAATTAGAAAATTTATCTAGTCCCTGAATGATAGTCTTTGCCACTATTAAAGTTGTAGTAACGGATTTGGAAAACAAACAATATTTGAAAAACAACAATAAATAAATATATATATTTTTTATAATAATCACAAAATGTCTATGTTTGAAAATTACTCCCCTAACAAGCGGCAGTCTGAAGGTTTTTTTTTTTTACTCTTTGCAATAAAGAAGAAAAATAGCTGTGAATAAGCTGTGAAGTTTTAAAAAAAATATCAGCCAGATGACTACTGTTATTCCGTGTAATTATTTTGCTCTGCAGCTTTAGAAGCAAAAGAACAATCTTGAAGGATTTTTGTATTCCTCCCTAAAGGTCATGGAAGCTTTCTTTATTCTTTCTTCCATAAAACATGACTAAAATATTGGAACTTTTCTATTTTTCACTTCTGTGTTCTAAACTTCACAGCTTATTCACAGATAGTTTTAGCTCAATTGCGGAAAAAGATGGAAAACTATCTACTGCTGCTTGTTATTCTGATACTCCCTGATTTGTGTGAGACCATGATAGAGGGCTGAAAAGGAGAGGAAGAGGAACACATTATTCTTTATTCTTTTATGAAGCGTCACTAAAATACTGGATCATTTCTATTTTTCACTGCTATGTTCTATCCTTCCTATGGTTTCTGTATGTGTGGTACACTATATATACCTCTCCATAAGTCTATATGCGTCCTTAGTCAGCACAGTTCTTGTAATTACCCATAGATCTAGCTTCAATGGGACCAGGCATTGCTGACAGGAGTACCATCATTTCCCCAGTGTTCTTTGGACTGCACACTGCAATAACTCCAACTCTACAAGCCTATCAAGCTGATCCCCCCATCACATCTTCCCAACGATCGCGAACTGCTAACCTACTTACGCTGAAAAAACAACCGCAGCAAGCTAATAAAATATCTCATTGCTTTGTAATCCAATCAAGCGCCTTCTTAAATGATGCCTTTTGTACAGTACGCAATATCGGGCCCAAGGAACACCGCTACCAATATGTTTTCGATGAACATAATGAGACTTTTCAATAACGGCTTCATAAACAATGTATGAATTCAAGGAGAAATCGGGCGCTAGCTGCTCTGCCAAAACGTAGGCTTCACTTTGCGTCACTGTCCGCGGGTCCAAAATTCCCTCACCATTGGCCTTATCGATGTGGACTAGCCCGCCTCGTAACACCAAGCTCTTGTGACATTTTATTGACATTTAAACACTGGCTTTTGTTTGTCTCGAAGCTGTCAAAGCCGCCCGTGACTGACAGCCGCTCAAAGGCTCACAGCGTTTTACTGGATAATGCTTTGCCCACATTATTGCGTGGATGCAGAAGTAAATATGCTAGGCTAACCTTGTTTAAATGCACTCAATTTTACCACCTGACTATCACAAATGGATATAGCAAAGGTTCATATTGATTTTGGAAAACAAAAGTACAATCACTTGAATAATAAGTGTCAACACTGAACTGATACATTACTTATATGTCCTATTGCACCAAATCACAGATCATAACCTTGTAATTGTTACCTACAGTATGAGTAAAAACAGTACAATGCAACAGTACATTTCATAAAAGACTTGTACTTGTATTTAATAATATATTGTAATATATTGTGGAAATTGTATTTAAATGTTAGATTTTGAGACAATTACTACCAACTAGGAGACCTCTAGTTTTACTTTCATTGTTGTGTATCTCCTGCGGTTCATATTGGTCAAGTGATTCTGGACATCTTGTAGGTACCTTCTTGATTTTCTTTTACTCCACTTGTTGACTGGATAATCATTTCGCGGCTACTATGGGCCTTAGATGGGATATACTCTTGACCAGTCTGACACAGAGCTGTATACCACCAGACAACCACTCATTCTCACAATCATTCTTTCTTACAAGTATATCCATGTGCTACAAGGCAAGCTTCTTGAGATACTCTATTGATTTTTCTGCCAAGTAACAATTCTTTTTCAACAACAAAAATCTTCTCTTTAATTTTTTAGTGTGCACATGGAACTCACGAAGAGAGATCATGGAGTTGGAGTTAAGTCTTTTGTCTTACTGATGTGAAAAATGTGAAAACGTTTGTTGAACCAAAAGCAGTGGCGCAGTGGGTAAGCGTTAACTTAATTGTAAAGCGCTTTGGGTATCTTGTAAACCATTATTATTCTTACCAGGGCTTATCACTTGACTGCAAAATACACTTTCACCACTAGATGCCACTAAATCACACACACTGTCAATCTTTTCATTACTAACCACACAAATACCATTCTACTAAAACACTCTCCTTGCCTAAAACAGAAAAAAGCCGTCGGAGTGAGCTCATTTGGAAGTCAGTGCATGTTTCCCCGGTGAATACACCTGCTTGCCCTTCCCCCTTGTGCTTTTATTTTAAATTAACCTCTCCAAGATAGTGTGTTGTTGCTTCCTGTGTCAGTGCCAGCGGGGTTAATGATTTCGTCGGTCCAGGGAGGCTCGATGGACGACAGATCAATGCACCTCAATTCCCGGCGCCTCGTGTTTCGGTCTCACTCGTAGGACCACAGTGAAAAGAGGCAAGGGCCCGCTGCTGATTGTCTGGTTGTGGACTCTCTCTTCTCTGTCACTGCAAAGACATGGTGGACGTCAACACAATGGCAGTTTAAATGGAAAGGATGCGGAAAAGTGGTTAGGCAGTGAATAGAATAATAAATAGGAAGTCAGTATGTTTACATAGGGTGATGATACTACTACTACTACTACTACTACTACTACTACTACTACGACTATTACTACTATTACTACTATTACTACTACTACTATTACTGCTACTACTACTATTACTACTATTACTACTATTACTACTACTACTAATATTACTACTACTACTACTATTACTGCTACTACTACTATTAC
>JAVQKG010058114.1:0-16527 GCA_036025885.1 Hypseleotris bucephala
AATTGTCTTATCAACCCCTTACAAACAAATTAGTATTTATGTATTTTTTACTTTTGAGATCTATCCTAATGATTGCATTTAAGTATTGTGCCACCAAAATGTCATTAATATTAGAAATTGCAAAGCATGACATCGCAGGCTATATTTTGATTAATAACTAATGTAAGACTGCCCTCTAGTGGCGGTGTTATATCATTGCAGAAGCCAAAAAGCCCAGATTTAGAGGTTTTGGTCATTCTCATGGAATTGATGGAGATGGTCGGCGTACCTGAAAATCATGAGAATAGACAGAGACAGAATAAGAAAAATGTGCACTTGTAAAATAAAGCACAATGCTGGGCCTGCTGCATCAATGGAACTTACTTCTTAGCACAGAAAGCAGAGCAGTCCCGTCCAATGCTCTCACTCCAAGCCGTCTTGTACAACACCTAAAAATGAAAACAAAATAGTAAATTAACTAAACATTTATAAAGATGACTAAGCAGCTAAAGAGAGAAATACAGTATAGCCTACCAAGAACACCAGGCAATGCAAGAACAAAGTGTAGAAGAAAGCAATTGTGCGTGCCATCTTGTTGGAGAGAATCACACGCCCCTATGACACAAATAACACTGATTAGACACAAGACTGGACAATGTTATGTGTATGTGTGCTTTAATTGTGATTTTCTAACCAGACTCAGAGTGGCTTTATCCCAAGGGCTGAGGCTCAGGTATCTGCGCTGACGCTCCTGTGAAGAGAAAAAAAATTATATATTCTTAAGATAAGCCATAGTACAGTGTCATGTGCACTTAACGGGACAATCTCATACCCTTTTACTGAAAGAGGCGAAAGGGTCCAGTCTCTCCTCGTACTGAGAGGAGTAGCGCATCACTGTGTCATCACTTCCTCCAGCCTACAGCAGAAGAAAACATGGTCAGGTCCAGTGAAAATAATGGAAACAATGACATTTTACTTTAATTGACAGATAACTTTAAAGAAAACAAAATATGCCAAATGTAAAAAATATAAAAGGTAAATATAGGTAGAAAGGAAGATATGATCAAGACTAAAGTGCTTTTAATAAATCATTTCCTCTTTAAGTTAATGAGAAACTGTACTGTCAGACACATACTCTGCCCGGGTAGCTCTGCAAGAACTTGATCTTTTCATAGAGTTTGATGTTGTCTGCTCTGAGACTGTCCAGTTCATTCTGAAGGGCCTGCATGGTCTGCTGCATTGAGCGGCTCTCCTAAAAATGTTGGAAAAACAAAAACTAATAAATAGTATTCTTAATCAGAAACACGGACTTGCACTACGTGGTTAAGACTTACAGCTTCAAGCTCCTGGTTGCGGGAGCGAAACCTCTCACGTTGACTGGAGATGATGGAGAGCAGAGAGTCCATCTGGCCCTGAGGCAGCTCAGCCTGAGCTGGGCTCACACCTGAAGCAGGACGAGGCAGTTAAAGGCACTTCTGGTTTTTGTTTTACACGATCCTGATTTATGATATTTAACACACAACATTACTGAACATACTGTGATGGGACGTACCAGAAAACATTGCAGTGGCCTCCTTGATGGGCTCTGGGATGTTGCCCAGGTTGGTGACCTCCGAGCCCTCGGCGTTGGGGCGGGGCAGGGAGGACATGGTCTGGATGGTGCTCAAATCATGCTCCAGCTTCAAGATAAGCTCCTTCTGTTCAGCACTGGTCCGAACAGCAGAAGAAAACTCCACCTGGAGCTCTGCATAGCGTCCTGTCAAAGGAGAAAATACACACATGAACTATTGAGCCTTTACACTCAAATATTGGAAGTTTCACAAATGACTCACCCTGGACTTGTAAACTACTCAATCTTTGCAGTAAATACAACATCTGTTGAAGTCTTTTCTAAAACAATGATAATGCTTTCCTCTGAGAATACTTGAACCACTTAATCAGTATACAGTGTAAAAAACTGAACACACACTATTAGTATTTGTATAAAAGAGATTTACTTCAATTATCACACCTAGGGTGCATGTGAATAATAATGATGATGATGAATCAAATGTCAATCATAACAAATACATTGTGAACATTTCATACAGTGATATTGCTTTTCAATGTCGTAGAAGGGACTGTTTTACAGTGCTGAGAACAAACATGATACGTTTAGTAAATATAAAGATAAGGAAACAATGATACATGAAAAAACAATAGGTGGGAAACCCCGAAGAGAAAATAAGTATCTCAGGAGTGACAGAAGTGCTAAGGAAACAGCTTTCAAAAACATTGAAATCATCCCTTTACAGTCATGCAGCCTCTTGTACTACAACACACACGCACACACAAACTCACAAAGAAAGCAGTGGGAGAAGTTATGAGAATTATTACTTCAACATTGTTGATGACAGGTTGGAAAATCGTCTAAAAACACTCTGAACTTGCTAAAACCTCAACAAGCATTTTAAAGCTTTCCAAAGGGGTGGGGTGAGATGCCCCTGGGTCATTTGGTTCAGACTACACTGTGTTTGAAGCTCTGGGTGAACTGAAGCAACGACACTAGGTAGCAACACACAGAAAAGTGTCAGCAACATCTCAACAGAAGTGGACAACTACTTCGCTATTTGGCTTTTTGCTTACTCTTAAGTCTTACAGGTTTTCAGTGAAATGTTAAACTGTACAGTAGAAACAACTGAACAAATGAGAGGATATGGTTTAAGACTTAAAGTTCGCTGGAGCCAGAGTGTGAAATGAGCACACAAAGTGGACACACAGAGTAAAGGTGAAGGGGTAGTTAGAGGATGAGATTATTGTGCTGTATTACATGTATTACTGAGTGTGCTATGCATACAGCACCACAGATACGGAAAGTGTTTCCTTATAAAACCCACTTCATAAGATATCATTTAAAAGTATTACAAAAAACTTCTGAGGTTTGTCTTTCTTTTTTCCTGAATATGGTGACCAGTGCTGCTGTTCGGGCTTCCATTACAATGTCAATGAAGAACCACTACTTCTACAGATCATACAGTAAAGCTTTACGACTTCAGAAAACATGATAATGATATACAGCATCTGTTACACCTTTACAATGTTATTCAACAGTGTATAGAATCATCTGATTTAAATTTGTAGAAAAATATCTGTGGATCATGGAAAAGTCCTGAATCGTCCCTTCTCTCCTGCCTTCAAACAAAAGCAAACCGTGACAAAGTGAGTCGATAGCTACTGGAGCGACTGTATTTACACGTCTCTTTTCCAAATAACCATTACAATTGGCACTCATCATATTAATACCTGTAGTGCCGTTATTTATGTCACAGCAAACCTGACAAACTGAAAAATACAAAATGCCCTATGAAGAAATTCAGTGTTAAAACAGTGTATGCTGTTTCTGCATGCTTCCTCCTTCATTCAAAGCTCTGGCCTCTCAATGCTAGTTAGATATGTACAACAGAAGAAATGCATTGTGGGGAAACAACGGTCTGAAATAAGACCTAGACCAAAGCATGTCTTCAGGTCAGTCATAAGATTTACTTTGCCTTTTTGTTTCACTGCACTCCAGCAGTCTGTTTATTTATATAACCCTCTCACGAGAGTTGAGAAATGTTGACTACTCATACGAGGTGTGTGGATACATATTGAATATGAAGAACTGAGGTGAAATCATCTAAGTCTAATGACATCACTAGTTTGGTGCCCTGCTTGGCAGATAAAGGCACAAATCTGATGATCTCATATGGTTGAGATGAGTTGATGGATCAGGCTATAAAATAGGTTAAGTGCTTATATTTTACAGTAGCTATTCATCACCATAAAACACACGGTGGTTGTTCAGTCCAAGCAGTCCAGCAGAAGGCAATATGCCTATAGTTTGCAGAAGACTCATGTTTTACATCAGTCATCCACAGGAAGAGCCTATGGTCGAGGGTTTTACCAACATCAGACACACTTGAAAATCCAATTTTCACTAATGTATTTTTTTGCAGTGCAATGAATACTCTACGGGCTGCTAATGTGTGTACATTTAAAAGGGAAGGGTTGTCTGGAATTAACTAGTCGAAAACGCCTACACATGGGCCTATGGCCTTTCCTGTCTTGTGTATCTGTTACTCTTCTGAAGTCAGGGAGGATTACAATTACAGTTTGTCATTTTAGTTTTTTAGAAAATATAGGTACAGCATTGATTTACTTTAGTGTTAGGATATTGTGTCTGTGCTTGGTTCACAACCACATTTTAAAAAAGGCAAATATATTCCAGGGATCCTGGGATGATACTCTGTCGTAGTGTTTACAGACCCTGTCCCAGGTTAAGTCTTAAAGATCCTAATAAGTGCTTTGTTACAGACTGCTATAAGTTCTGCATAATCATAGGCTGGCTCTGTTTGATCTGGCGTAGCACACCTGCTCGCTGGTACACTTCTCTAATCTCAATTTGGCAGATATGACCTTTCAAGTGAACATGTATTCTCAAGTTTAAGTAATTTCATATGACCTATTCGACATGTATACACTTGGACCTCTAAATCATGTACAATGTTAACAGCTAATGAGTGAATCCTAGAAAACTGCAAACCCTGCTAAGCTTTAGTGTCAGGCTTACTCAAGAAATCAGCCAAAATTATGATTGGAGATTGATATAAGTATAAGTACTGATTTTGATATGTCCTTTGATTTTCTAGCTAGCAATTTAAGAGCGCTGTTATGTTAGCTTTATGCATGGAGCATGAACTGTAGCAAACACGTTATTATAAGCTATTGAAATGACACTAAAGGACTCTTGAATATACAAACAAATGAGAACTAGTACATCTTTGTAAATATTAACCAATACTGCCGGCAGTCTATACGTCTAATAAAAATGTTACTCGCCCTCTGAAACAGTATAATCCCTTAAAAATAGACAACTCAAATGATAAGACATTACATGAAAAAAATACAGCACCTATAAATAAGCAGAATAAAACCAAACTATAAATGCAAAATAGCAATAAAAACCAAAAACTACAGTAAATCATAGTATTCCACTACTTTGTGAGAAGATTAATGTAATGGTAACGCATCAAACAGCTTAAAGAAGGGTGTCAGTTGTGCACTAGTAGTGTGTGCAAGTAGATACGAAATATGACCCCACTCGTTATAAAACACTGAACACTCATCAATCGCACACACTTTAAGGACACGCATGTAGTCACAAACATGCGTGTACTGGCATGCGTGCACACAAACTCGCACACACAAAGGGGAGGCAGTGGGCTGACAGGCACTGAGGGCTTGTGTGGGACAGGGAGGAGGTGATATGCCTTAGAATTTGTAGTGTATACAGTAGAATTTAATGCAAAAAGATTCAGATCCCTGGATACAGGATAGACTGGAGGAAAGTGGTTACTGCTCACTCAAGAGTCGGGGTCAATTCAGTTTATAACAGAGTAGTTGAGTACATTACAGCGTGTTTGCAAACCCATTTTTTCAGTCAATTTCATTATTTGATTTTCATTGTGAATTGACCCCACCCCAAACTTACATGCAGTCATCAACAACAGACGCAGACATGCACACACTTTTCCTGATTTGGCCCATAAAATGTGTGTTGTGAAGAGTAACTTTGTTGATAGTGCACACACACAGCAAGTGCAGTGCTGGATGTGTGATAAACGTGACCAAAAAACAACTTGTAGTATCAGCTACAGTACTATGTAAATTATTGAACTGTTTAAACAAGATTAACTATAATTAATTAGCTTTTTCTGTAATATGTTATTATCATATGTTCTGTTTTATTTGTTTTGTAATAATTAAAAATGCTCCCTAAAATTCCCTATTTTGTACTCTTTAGAGTCAACAGACTGTGCAATCTCTTATTGGCAACCAAATTGCAATAATTAAAAAAGAGATCATCCTTCATCCTTAAAGAAGGGTTAAAAGAAGGCAAAAAGAGAGTTCCTTCTTTCCTTCCTCTTCAGATGAGTGCATGTTTGTGAGGACATGGACATCCTTTTAGCCATTACATGGCTCAGGAGGACAGGAAATGGGTCATAACAGGTCAAAGTTCATTTTTTAACATCAGTAACCATGGCAGCTCAGACGGCGGGTCATCCACACCCTCTAAGAGTGTTGGAGTGAACAAAAACTGCCGCCTTTGGGACCACACCCACTACAGTGGGTCTGTGAACACACAGGTGCACACTGACATAACCCTCTCATACAAAAACACACGCACGCAGTGAGTGAAAAAGGCAAAGGGTTTGTAACAGTCACTCTACAGTGTGAAAATGAGGCGTCTCACTGAGTGAGGGGAGGTCTGTGGACACTTGGGAGGTGAGAAGAAGAGCGGAAAAATCTCCTTTAAGAAAGTCAGAGTTCTTGTAAGAGAGTTCCTGTCTCTATCTATCATCTATCAGTGTCTATCACTGCAACAGCTGCTGTGTCAGGCCAAGCCTGTTTTACAAAGTCCAGGTCAGGAGCCTGGCTGTGGGTCAGACCCCAGCGTAGGTCCAACTGTCTGGTGCACCAGTGGCTGGTGATAGGGAGGTACAGCAGGGCCAGAGGCCAGCAGGACGGCTAAGTGCTTTTCTGAGTAAAAAAAAGCAAAACTCAGTAAAAAAAAAAAAAAAAGGAGAGACACTTAAGTTCTCATATTTTGTTCTTCTAGTAATTCAGTAAATCTTCTTTACGGGTTTTGCCAACCACTCTTTGTTTCTTTCCTTTTTTGGGAAAGCTTTATATAATAAAAATGGCTGCTGAGCTTGACTTTGGCTGTGTCCACTCTCCGACTGGACCAGAGCAGGAGGTTGTGAGGTTATGAATCGAGGATGAGAAGGAGCTAAAACTCCCACTCTGAGGGATCTTCTTTGCTAGCGGCCTTCTCTAGCCTGTGGATGATGTTATTGAGATTGGCTGCTTTCTTCTTGCGCAGATTGTTGTCCCTGGGGTTTCTGGCTGGGCCAGAGACTGGGATGTTTGTACTTGGAGCAGAGCTACTGGGAGCTTCTGAGAGGCTGAAGAGACCCAGTCCTCCCTGTCCACAGCCTGGCCCCGGGGTGCTGCAGTCTTCTGGGCCAGGGGAGTTATTGGAGGCCCCTGCTTCAGAGTCCTCCATGTCCTGGTCTTTACACCCTCTGTGATCCTCCAGGCCTAGGCCGGTGCCCTCTGACTCTGTCCCGTCACAGCTGTCCCCCTCTCCTGATTTGGATCCTCGAAGGGATGGAGAGCCCCCATCACTGCCTGGCCCTACCCCTCCAGCTGCCTGGATCTCCTCTATGAAGAGTTCTCGTCGAATACGTGACCTGAGAAAAAAATAGGTTTAGGCCCATTACTTTCTAAATCAAACTCATCATATCAAAATGATAATTTCAAAAGTTCTATGCTTTAAATTCTAGATCTTAATTAGTGTAACAGCAGAATACTTATAGGATTATATATATATACAAACTAAAATCATATTTAAATGTCAACAGAAAAAATCATTATATGCTATTTACATAAATTGAGAGTTACCTGTAGTTATGAAACCAGTTGATAACAGTACTGGTTTTCAGGTTGAGCTGGGATGCCAGCTCCTCAATGGTTTTGGGTGAGGGGTAGGGTTTCTGCTGGTAGGCCTTTTTCAGTGCCTCTTTTTCTTCAGGGCCCAGCACCACCCGGGGCTTTTTTAGCTGCTGCTGTCCGGGGCTCTGGGAGCCAGAGACATAATCTGTCCCAACTAAACCTGCATCCACCAAATGCCCATCACTCAAGGAACTCAGCCTCCTCTTCATGTAAGCTGTGCAAAACATACCAAAAACAGCATATTAGAACAGACAACTGAAAACACTCACATATAACCACTAGGTGGTGCTACACTCCTTCTCATGAAATTAAACAATGGAATCACCTCTTTCACCTAAAAGAAGACAAGAACAAATAAAGTGGCATCAACTGCAGCCATCAGAGGCTGAAAAAGAGCAGCTCATGGCAGCTTCACATGAGGTTGACATTTTTAACCCCAATGTGCTGCTGGATATCCAAGTCTTTCGGGGTATAGGCCCTTTGAGCAAGGTTAGATGACTCTAAAACTAGCGCTCTGCCTTCAGGCATCAACCACAAGGGTGAAGGGTCAAATATAGTTAGTCCTTGAATAGGTTCATGCCTTTCCTCTGGGCTTTTTACTTGCCAATGCTAAATGCTCATTACTTTTTGGACACATTATTTGGGACTCAGTAAACAGCTACAAATGTACTGAAACTATTACTACTAAATTCAATAGAATGGTGTTAGTTAAATATTATATTTCAGTAACTCATTCCTAATGTTTATTGACAATTTAAACCCTGAAATGAAATCTACAAAATGGGAAGTATGGGGCAAAGTAGGTGAATCTGTGGCAGATCTGACCTCCTGGTTGATTGGGCTCATAATACAAATTTAGAGTGATAAACAGGGCTATGGGCTAACAGATAAAAACAAGCATATAGACATAGATAATTATGATGATGCTGATGATGAAGAGGAGTGCTGATGACTGAGTAAGCAGCCCCCCGGCAGTCCCCTGGCTGTCACATCTAATACTGTATGTGATGTCTGTAGACCTGATCAGTACTGACACCACACCAAGACGACTGTGATCTGCACAACATGCTCTGCTGTCCTGCACAAACGAGGTTGTGCAGATGTGCATTTGTTTTTCAAAAGCTGAGTTTGGATTGATGTAAATGTATAGTACAAAAACCTGTTTCATCATACGTAGTATTGATACAGTACAGTCAGTGTAGGTTTACTACACACCTTTCTTCTCCAGGCGTTTCATGTCCATGAGCTTCTCCACACTGTGAGGGTCTTGGAGCCACAGCTGCATGCGGACAAAGGGCTCCCTGCCCTTTAGACTGAGTTTGTGCCATGGTTTGGGCCTGGCCAGCAGGTCTGAGACTGAACCCTGAGTAAGGCCCAGTATAGTCTCCCCAAATAGACGTTGGCCTAAATACAAGAATGAAATAAAATAAAGATGTGGCTGAACACTACCAAAACGCAAACTAGCAACATACACTGAGACTTACCAAGGTTGTTATCTGTCAGAACCTCTTTAACCTTCTTGGTGATGGCATATGTATCAAGCTCAGGGGACATTGCAACCATCTCCTGTATGCTCAGACCTGAGTGACCAGGGATGGGCAGAGGAGTGCCGGGCTGAGACTCTCCTCCAGAAGGGTCCTCGGACGGGGCCTTCCCACTGGACGACTGTGAAGTGAGAGGGTCTCCTGCCAGTCCATTCACAGACTCTTCAGCTGAGCTCAGGGGCGACTCGGGAGCAGGACTGCAGCTAGCTGATGTTTTGGGAGTGCCCTCTGTTTAATAAGAGCAGATGAGGTTCAAAACATGTTTGTCTGTTTGTACGGCAAGTTTCATCTCCACCCCTGCTGAGCTGGGGAGGAAGTTCAGTCATACTACATCAGCTAATTTAATTCTTGTTAAACAAACAGCAAAGGTGCTTAAGTTTTCAGTTTGAAGCTTTTTTTGGCTTCCTTGTCCTATTCCTTCATCTTGCTGTCTGTGTCTGTGTAGTACTGCTGTGCAGCTCAGCAGGCTGGAAGAGAGCAGTCATGAGGAGCTGTCAGTGTACATTAGCTGCTGTTTACACCCCCAGAGAGAAAGAGAGGCACGCACACACACACCGAGCTGCCATCTGGCGCTGCAACACTAACTTGTCTATGACATGACAAACCAGCAGCTTGCTGGCTGACACTGCCACAGCACTGGGGATGGGGGATGGTGGGAAGAGAAGGAGAAATGCTGGGTGGGGTGGGTGCTTGTCGAACAGGGGGTATGTGGGGTGAGTGACAGGGTGACAGAAACAACTCGCTATCAGCTCTAATCAGGCTCTTCCCTTTAGTACAAATGCTTCATATATAGAGTAACAACACAGTTTGTGTGTGAGGTGTATACCTTGGTTTAAAGCTTGCTGTATCTGTGAATTCTGTCCTTGGTCTCCATTGAGCCACGGTTGCATGCGGAGGTATGGCTCTCTGCTCCTCTGGTTCAACTTGTTCCAGGATTTGTTACGAGACAGGCTGTCACTCAGAATTCCCTGAGTCACACAAGAGAAAGAGTCAGACAACTTCAGCACAGTAAAAATAAATACACAGACACAGAGTTATGTTAAGTGATTGTCCAGCTGTTGTTAAACTGTATATCAAAGTGCACATTCCTCACCTCTTTGGAGTCTTCCAGGTTGTGGTTCTCCTCCCCTGATGCTGTTCTTCGGGGATCTGTGTTCATGTTGCTCCACCACTGCTCTCTCCAGTATCCCACTCCTCCTGCATTTCCAGAACGGGACGTCCCATCAGAGCCTCTTCCCAGCCGGAGAGTTCCATCGGTAGACATGTCAATCCCGGAAGAAGACTTTCCCTCTCTTTTTGAGCTGGCGCTGAAGTCCAGGATTGGGGATGGGGAGGACGGTGAAGACAAGATGGAGCTGGAAGGCTTCTTGAGGGACAGTGCGAGGGGGTTGTAAGGCGGGAGGGGGGCGCTCAGATGGGACAGAGCAGAGGAAGACGATGCTTTGAGAATGGGCTCTAATGCTGCCTGCTGGGCCTCCATCTCTCTGCGGGCCTGCTCCAGGATGGACCGAATCGCCTCGTCTGAGCCACTGCCTCCTCCTCCTCCACCTCCACCCCCTCCCTTCAGTCCTGTATATGAGGTGTGAGTGTGGGACAAGTCTGTAGAAGATAGAGAAGGCACCAGCATGAGAAATCCATACAAAAACACAGCCATAATGTATCACCTTCATGCTGTGCTCTGGAAATGAAAACTGCAACTCACCAGCTTTCTGCACCTGCAGTTCTCGTTTGGCCTGCTCCAGAATGGACTTGATCGCCTCATCTGAACCTGCCTCTGGGGTACGAACACGAGCTGTGATGTTACCTGGGAATACAGAAAGCCAGGTTGGGAAGAGATTAAAAATCCTGTTAGGAAAAAAAATAGATACAGAGCAAGTAAAAAGAGCACAGTACAATGTTGGAGAGTATGTACAATTACACTATAGCACAGCACAAAAACTACATTCCCACCACTGAGCTTCAAAGTAACTGGAGGGATTGTCATCATATTTGATCACATTGCAGCTCAAACATGCACACGAGCTACAGGCTTTGTACGGTAAATGCTCCACAAAAAAAAACAACAATCAGTAAAAAAGCCCTAGATTCACATGCTGGACTCTTAAATCTCTTACACGTTTTGGAATCTTGTTGTTACGTATAAGACACTTTTGAACTAGCCAGTAAATTAATAAGACACATACACAGGCCCACTCGCACACAGCATAGAAACAGTTCACCCCAGCACAAACATGCCACACAGACAACGTGCTACAATCTCTGTGTGAGGGGACAGACCTGCGTGTGAAGCTGTATCGGAGAGGGCTCTCCGCTTCGGGACATCCTGAAACACTCGGCTAAGCTGGGGCTGGCCTGAGCCCTCTGTTAAAAACAATATATATCACACACTATGTTACAATTGTGTGTTGTCTTTGAAGAACTACACTATATGGTACCCTATGATGCATTTTAAATATATAAAATGTGTGGATACTTCCATCCAGTGCACATTACTGGGCCACAAAGAGATTACTTCACAGTCTGCTGTCTCAGTACTACACAGACATGTGCAATGGTATGACAAAAAAAAGGAAGGCATTAACTGCAGACTTTCTTCCTCACTACTCTCTATTGAATGCAGTTATTTTTTGTACTTGTTGGACAACCTTCAATCAGAAATGTCTTGATGCGTTAACAAAAGCAGGCCAGGGCTAATCGAATCTCTCCGTAGTTAACAGTACCCCTGCCTTCCTCCTAGTTTCCAACAATCAATATTATTGATGTGTGAAAGGTTTCTGTATTGACTACGATAGCTTGGAAAGGCTCTGGGGATCTGTGTGTGACTAGGAACCCGCTCTAAACACACAGGTGTGGCACAGGATGGGAGTTAGGACAGAGAAAGAAAAATAAAAAGCTAGTCCATATTGACAAGCTAATCAATGGCTCAGTACAGAGTTTAACGTACACACAAGACACACACGCACTCTCTACAGCACACACAGACACAAACTCACTCACCTCTTTGTCGTCCCTGGATGCTGCGCAGGGCGAGGATGTTCTGCTCATCAGCGAGGAACTGTCTCATCTTGTGGAAGGGCTCCTTCCCCCGGATGGTTAGTTTATTCCATGGCTTTGGTCTGGCCAATATCTCGCTGACGGAGCCCTGGGACAGGCCCAACACATAGTGGCCAAACACGCGCTGGCCAATGTTGTGCTTGATCAGCTGCTCTTTCACCTGTCGGGCGATCTCGGCCGTGTCCATGTCCTCGCCATCCAGGATACTTCCGGTGGTGGCGTCTGAGTGACTGGGAGACGGGGAGGGGGCGCTGCCGGCAGTGCTGCTCCCATTCACAGGAGCCATGTCTGGGCTGGCCGGGGGAGGCTGGGGGCTGCTGGCCGCCAGAGGAATAGCTGCAGAGCCAGATCCAGGTGTGGAGGTAGGGATGGAGCTGAGAGTTGGAGTGAAGGGGGTGAACAGTAGTGCCCCACTGGGGATGCCAGACGACTCCTGCAGGGCTTTAGAGTAGAAGGTCTGGAGCAGCTGCCTCTGGATAAGGGAGTTCAAAGCCATCTTGCCACCCACCAGAGGAAACACAGGCGAGTAGAAGTCCTGTCCAATGCCTGTAGGAGTGAACGCGTGTGATTCGCTGGTAGCGGAAGTGGCAGTGTTGAGGGTGTCTGTATGAGTGCGAGAGAGGGGCAGCAGCGAGGATGAGGGGAGAGAGAGAGGGGGAGGAGGGGACGATGAAGACGGGTCGCTGAACGTGTTCTCCTCCTTTGGCGAAGACTCTTCTGTCCCTTTTCCCCCAGCTGACCCTACAAGAAAGGTCAAACACACCATGCATTACGGGGGAGTCAACAAAAAAGGGATTCCAAAAATAGAAAGAAAAAATACAAATGTAGAAAAGTTATCTAAATCAAGTCAAACTTTATTCCTTTTTTGCCAACCCCACCAGACAAAGTGCCCATGCATTTGTGATTTCAACCTTTCTTGTAAGCCACAGCCTGGAAGGAAAGAACGGACAAGGAACACAACTGACAATGTGCAATTAGGTAGATTCGTTTGGCCCAGTGGTGTTTTTTTCACAGTAAAGTGGACATAAAAGAAAAGTGCCAAAAGTCCATACATGCAGACAGTGAGTGATCTTCTTACTTGCTGTAATTCCAATACAGATGCACTGCATTCAGTCTTTACATAATAATAGAGTAATCAGAAATATAAAGGCTACAACAAACAGATAAAACATGCACAAACTTCTCTTTTTTCTAAGTTAAACATTAAATCACTTATCAAAGATGAATATAAAATAACATTGAATAAAGATGTATTGCATATTATTCAAATGCATACCATTTGAGACCTTACATGATAGGATAAGACAGTAAGCTTTTTTACTGTGAATGTTAATCAATTCAAAGCTATTCAACTATTCAAGCCTAAAGCCATGACATTTCAAAACCATACAGTGTGTTGCAGAGGGCAAGAGTCCTGGTTCAGGGGCATAGGCTGTCCTCATTTTTGTGTTTCCTAACTGTACCATTATTATCATTAATATCAGAAATTATTAGAGAAAAAATTAACCAAATTTGTGGTATTGTGACAAAATAAAAGATGAATTTGTTTGGCTACTTATAATCACAGTTCAATATATGATCAAGTATTCTCAGAGGGAAAACTGCACATACTATTGTACCCAAAGTGGTGTTCTTTAAACTGTCGTACCTCTTTTCTGTACAGGCTGTGGCATTGTGTGTTCTTGTGAACGTATCAATGACTTACCACTGAGCTCAGTGTTGGCGATGCGCAAAGCAGCACTCTCCGACTGAAGACTACGGTTCCGTTCTAATAGCAGTACCTCTAATGGTTTGGATGAGTCCTGAAAGCATGATAACAATGTAAGTACAGAACATTGGCAGTAGTTATCAACAGCATTACACTGACTTAAGATTTGTCTGGTTTGCAGTTACCTGGGCAGAGTCTGAAGAGCCAAATTCCATAGACTTGAGGATACTGAAAAAAACAACCAACAGAATTAAGTGTATTTAAAAAAACACACATGTCACACAGACAAGGTTTAATTTAGAACATTTACAATATCAAGAGTGCAGAAAGACATCTTACCTCAACTCCTTCTTCACCTCCTCATAGTCAGCCTGCTTCTCTAGTTTCTCCGCCAGTTCCTATAAATAAATCAAGATAAATCATTCATAAATGGTACACATGTAATCACATTGAACAAAGCATGGACACAATGAAAAGGCTGGTGTAAGGTAGTATGGGTACCTTCAGGATGGCAGTCTTGCTGCTGAGCTGCTGCTCGAGCTCAGTGATTTGGGAGCTGGTGGTCTCTCGGAGTTTGGCCAGGCTGGCCTGCAGTCTCTGGACATCCTCCACCAGCTGAGCAGTCTCCCTTTCTTTGGCCCTGAGCTCCGCTTCCAGATTTGAGTGGGATGAAACCTCAGTTGTTTGTTCCTGAAATTCATTAAAATTACCAAATTTGCCCAGAGCATCCATTCATCAATAGGTAATTTCAAAATACCATTCATTACCTTTTAAAATTGAATCATTACTAAGTTGTCTTAAGTTTGCCAAACATAAAGCTTACATAAATATTCATCATTCCTCAACCTAAATAACTAATTAACCAGATTAGCGAGCGCTTGACAATAGCCAATAAATCTATAATTTATCATTTAAATCTGTGAGGCTAATGAGAAGTATATAATGACGATGACATGATGATGACATTAAATGGTCAAGCTAAACATCACATCATATTAGTGCTTGAGTTTAGCCCAGCTGTAAATCAGTGGGATGCGTTACCATGTCAGAGTCGGCCTTGGCCGGGCTTTTGAGAGGTTCAGATTGGTTACTCAAGGACAGCTGCTCTTTGAGTGACTCCGCCTCCCTTTGAGCCGCCTCTGCCCGCTGCAAACACAAAGAGAAAATGTTTAACGGAAACCCACATCACTTCATTTCACTATTGCTCACAATGTGTTTTCAGACCATCTCTGGGTGAAAAAAAAAAGAATCTAACGTTTCTGACTATTACTAACAAAGAAATACTATGTGGGATGGATTGATTACAGATTTGTGTTTTCAGTAGTTTTACATTTGCATTAAGAACTAAAGTGCTACCCACCACAGCTTCATATTTATGCCCAAACGACCAGTGTTTAGATGCATACACAACAGTGCCAAGTTGCCATCATTAGGAGTTACAGGGAGCTGATTCCACTGTGTTGTAATTGCTACCATACTGTGAGTTGTTATTGACAGGGTGGGAGTTGGACTGTTACTCACAGGAAGAAAAACCCTGTTTTCCATTTTCTCCTTATAAAAGTGTACAAAAAGTCTGGGACTAAGCCGGGGGCCATGTTGTCATCCTGTGTAAACCTCAAATCAGAAGTGTGAATAGTGCTGTATGTGCGAATGCTTTGTGTGTGTGTGGCATTAGGTTTGAGCTCCAACCTTTAGGCTAATATTAACATTACATGCCTATGCTACCCCTTTAGCCACAAATCATACTCTTGGGCTAATAATGAAAGTTAACAACAATGACATTAACAGATACCACAAGAATATTTACAACATGGGGGCAGAGAGCACACCACAGGCTTATTTCAGTTGGATGGCTTTCAGGGGTGTGAAATAAATAAGTCAAATAAACAGCAGCCCCTTTTTTTTTAAGTCAATGCTTGCAAATGTATTTTAAAAGTTCTTTTTAATTATCATCAACCTTTGTCCAAAAGATCCCAAAGGTTGTTAACAAGAAATATAATTATTTATATGTTAGGTTACCTGATTTGCTCTTTCCAGGTCTGTCATCACCATCTCAATTTCATCAGCCCTGCAAATGAAATATAATTATTACAACAAAATTATTGACACAATCATATCATAATAAACATCAAGCATCAAAGGGGCACGTTTTGGTCTATGTTTAGAGAATGTTGCTTCTGGGTCAATTTAGCTACAGTCTAAATTTCACCTTAATCCATTGATTGTGAACTCCATAACCCAAACAGCTTGTATGTGTGCGTGCATGCCTGTATTTAAATGTGTGTACCATTGCATGTGTGTGTGGACGTGCACCATGTAAGCCCCTAAACCCAGGCCACACTAAAACAGAGGGATTACATTAATAGAGCTCTAAGTCCCAATACAGCAGACTAATCTGCTATGAAGCTGTGCGATTGTGTCTGACTAATGGTCTGGATGGAGGACATGCTTCACCTCTCACTCAGCAGAGGTCATAGAGCAGGAGTACATCTCATAATACCACTTTTAAAATAAACTCAATACTATTAAAAACTACAAATTATTCCCTGTTACTTGTCCATTTTAATGTGAGGATACAGGGTAACATTATAAACAAACTAGTCCCAACTCACAGCTAGATATGGTCAACATACCAGTTAATAATGTTTTTGTTTTACTTTTGTATTTTATTTATTATTTTATGGTTTACTACTTCCACTTTATGTATGT
>JAVQKG010058142.1:0-11510 GCA_036025885.1 Hypseleotris bucephala
ATTAATATTCATCGCAGATGTACCCAATTTTAATCACCTCTTCCTTAAACCAGTCCTGACCTTCCCTGAAAGCTTCATCCAAATCCGTGCAGTAGTTTTTGCGTTATCTTGATCACAGAAACGCACGCACACACACACACACACGCCAACGGAGTCGATCACATAACCTCCTGGCGTCGGTAACAACAACAACAAAAGAAAACAACACACACACAATTGGTTGCCTTCTTAATACTACCAGACTTCTTTGATTTTTAGGATTTACAAAGCAGGCCAGGATAATGACATTCAAAGCTCCTAACAATACAAAGAGGAAAAAGGCAATAACTAGTCGTACAAATGAAAGCCACAAGAGTCGGTCTGCGTGTGTGTGTACCCAGAGAGATCCTTACACAGGGGCATTTTCTTCTCGCGGTGGCCTTAGAGCACCCTTCCTCCTAATGGAAGGGAAGCAGAACAGATGGGACACAAATTGCACTTTCATACACCTCGAGGTTCAAGGCAATTTCCTCCGTGCGCCTGTGAAGTTCTCGGATTGCCTCTCCATCCTTTGAGCTTTTCACTCTTCAAAGGGGTTTGGTTTGTTCAGTGCCCTGACGCATACACACACTAAAACATACCCCTGCTCCTGACACGCGAATGTGCACATGGCCCTGTATCTCAAAGCACTCTTAACATTAGACAATCTATACAGTAGGCTATGGTTTCATCCTTGAAGTCAATTTTAATTTTAATTAATGGCATCAAAAACTGCACCTATATAAAGTGAAAATGACTAATCTGGAAAAGCATGAATACAGTAAGTGCATGAGTGTCCTTCAATGCTGCAGTCATTATGTAGCGGAGATTTTACAGTCCTTAATGGATTCTATTGTTTAATCTAACCATTTTTTAGAATGGCAAGACATTAAGAATACAGTCCTTACATACAGTAGGCATATACGCATAACAATTAATACTAATTGTTCGAATAAATAAAACAAGTAATGACATTTTAATTGCAGTAGGGTGCATGAAGAAAAAAACTAATTAGCAATGTTGACACTTAACCAGAAAAAATGGGCTTGATAGATAAGCTCATTGAGAGGAGTCAGCATCTCCTCCCTGTGTTACTGTGGGTTCAGCCTGTGTATTTTGGTTTCAGCCCACCATACAAAGACAGTCATGTGCTAGGACAGGGGTCTGCAATGGTAAAGGTCCACGTGTAAAGAGTCATAGTCCTGACTTTATTCCTTATTTATACATAAAGTCCTATATTTTAAGATTTTTATTTGATCAGCTCTTTTTATGTAACTGTAAGAGACGTGCTGAAGAGCTGCATGTGGCTCTAAAACCAGACCCGTGTTTAGTGCCCATAGCGGATTGTTGTGATGAATGTTATTTTTCTATGTATATCTGTCATCCCTGCAAGTCAGTGCCCGTTGTTAATTGTACCCTGCTTGAGGACCATAGTTGCTGAGCTAGTCTCCAGTCACCCACTGAAACTGAAGGAGACGCTGAATGAATAATAGCAGTGATCTGTCTCTGTGTCAGTGACAATGACCAAGGGACAACAAAAACATGTTTTCTTAAATTCCTCTTAAAGTTTTTCCATCCTCAAAATGTAAAGAACTTCCAGATGTAATGTGAGGGATGTTTGTTTAGCTTTGAACAGAAAGTCTATGAGCCATTGCTTCAGTCATCTTACAAAAACAAAGTTAGGTCAGTCTCCCTCCATAACATTGTAAAGCCATAAAGACTGCCGCTAACTAGACACACCAAAAGGAGGGATGACTTTTCTTCTTTCTTTTATTTTAACTGTACATCTGGTGAATAGCCCAGGTGCGAGCGAGCAGAGCCACTGAGGAAGCAATAAAAGACTTCCAACTGTATTGTTTACTGCTCCATTAGCAAACAAACATCACAGCCCATTTGACTAAACCCTGCTGACAGAGAATATGCTGATCAATCACCATGGAAACTATTCCCTTTAATTAATATTGAGCTAAGAATGCACAGATGATTTGGACAGAAATGTGCATGTTTTTGTCTAAATCCCAATTTCTGGCCTTTTGTCCAAGAAGTATAGTAGCCTGGCTCTGCATACCAACCAAGGGGTTAACTGTGTCCCCAAAGCAATTACAGCCAATTGTGGAGCTAGTTAGCAATTAGCGGAATAAATGTAATGAGTCTGCCGTTGCCGTGGAGACAGGATTTTTCAATGATACTTGTGGAAATGAAGAGCCCTCTAAAAAATAAGGCAGCGGTTTTTAAAACAGATGGAGGTAGATAGGTCCGCTCCATTTAGCGCTATCATCACTTTAGTTTGTTATTGCGTGTAATTAGTTGTTTTCCTGTGCACCTTAAAATGGGGAAAAGCTTTTAAAACCTCAGTGTTTTTAATGAGTGTGACCTGTGGAGAATGCTAACTCTAAGATGAAAGCTAATATGATCAAAAGGACACCTGGTGTGGGTGGGTTAATAGCATCTAATTTCAATGTTGTGTTTATGGTATGTTAAATTGTTGGCTTGGTTATGTACATTAAAGTGGACATACTGCATCTTTGAATTATGTGGTTTACTTTTATATTAGGATTAGGATTTGTAACAAAAAGGCAATATTTAGTAAAAAAAAAAAATCATTTTTGGGGTCTTTGTGCTAGACATTTATACTTTTTAGGAAGGTTAAAACAGAAATTCAGAGTTTGTGCCCAAATTGCCTTAGCGGTGAGAGAAAATTACCTCTGAAGTCAAGGCCTCTAAAACAAATGCAAGGACAGTAAAGCATTTTGCTGTTTGCTTTCAGCTTGTATGTTCAGCCAAAGTTAATAGGATGCTCAGTCATATGCATATTGCACATATTCGGTACCATCTGTGCTTTTGTCCCTTCAGGGCCAGGACTGACATATTATAGTGAGAAGACTCTTATTGAGTAATATAATAGATTCAAAACTACAGCATTTCATATCCCATGTAATTTGATCGCTATTTAGTCCTGGTATCTGATGCCTATTCCTCTCCCTTTATGAAACCGTCTGTGCAAACAGGGCCAGAATCCAACAATGATTTATGACAGATTCATGAAGAGAGGCCAAGGGGAGAGAAACAGATTAGGTAAAAATCTGGAGCGATAAAGATGAGACGTCTGTCTGTAGCTCAGGCCCTGTCTGTATCAAGCTCAGGGAAATGTGCTCTGGGCCTGACAGACAGCGTCCAACCATCTCACACAACTGGCATAGACATCATCCTTCTTCTCTTTTCCCTGGGCAAGGAGAGGACTGTGACATTACCAATTATGGGGAGCTTAGGTGGCCATCTTAGACTTTATATGACTTCTTTGGTGGATATAAAACTGATGAAGGGCCTTCAATAAACATTATATTTCTATGAAGGTAGAAAGCTATAGTATATCATGAACAAGGGCAAGAGCTCCTGTCAGCTGAGTGCGTACAGTACAGAGTGGACAGCATGATTTATCCACAGTGCTTCTCGACTCCACTCCGAGCTTAACGCTGTGGCAGCAACTCCAGTGTTCACATCCTTGTTAAAAACAGCACTGCCTGGCATTCACCTTTATCATTAACGGTCTGTCTGTTCACGTTTTTTCACCATTACATCACCAGCGCTGTGGCAGGGGACGTCTGATCACACCAGGACTCTTGATGTTTTTTTAACAGCATAATCCTGTATTTGTGGGGACAAACCAACAACATGAACTAGCTTATTCAGCCCATTTCTCTAGTTCTCAACTTTCAACCCCAGGCACTGAGAGGGAGAGTGGTGAGCTTTTAATACCATGCACAATAGGGCACCTCGGCCCCAGACAGGCACCATATTTACACTGAGCTCAGGCTCTCCCTGAGCCTTATGACAGAGCAGGCGAATGATCACCCCTCGCCTCGCAGCCACCCATCCATAATTCATGAGAGGTGGATGGGGTGCAAACAGGGCATGCTTACAGAGGGAGGCGCCGCCTCAGGAGTGTGTCCTGAGCCCTGTGTGTCTAAGTAATTAAATGGGATTAGGTATGCGGTGAACCCATTTTCAGAGAGATTGGCTGGCAATGCCATTATTATTGGAAAGGATCAGAGAAGCTTATAGGCATTGGGGAGAAAGGTAACTGAAGAGAGCCTTGAAGTGATTTATTAAAAATACTCTCTAAATGTGGGTGGCAGATAGAGGACGTTGATCACACCTTTTTCACTTTGAAAGGGACTGGGGTGTCAGAGGTGTGGTCTGTGACTGAGCTTCCTGTGGAGCTGTAAACAGTTACTAACACCTCAAAGAAACAAGTTCAGTCCACACAGACTGCACCTTTGCTCTGCCCAAAACATCCGTTTCTAATTTGTGTGACAATGCCAGAGCGGATGGCACCTGATTTGCAAGAGGGTGCCCAGAGCAGAACTCATTTGAATAAGTACACATCCGAGTTATCAGGGATCAGGAAGACAAGCTCACAGACAGACAGGAGCTACCTCTTTCCTCACTATTCTCAACACTTTTGCTAACAATGTGCCTCTCCATACATCAGGACTGTAATCCCAACAAAAAGGTCAGTGCAAATCATGTATTGTGAGTAAACAGCATCTTATTTCTAATCACAATGGATGGTATATCCCAGTGTAAGTGCCCCAGCTAGCAGTGATTTCCTTTTGCAAGAAGACTAAACTTGTTTGTGCCTCCCTTTTCCTTGCAGAGAGAACCTTTTGGCGACAGCAACCCTGGGAGAGATGCAGAAAGCATGTCCCCTGGGGAGGAAAGCTGCCTGAGGCTTCAGAAAGCCTATTTACAACAAGCTGTGCTTGTTACTTTCATCAAAATAGAGCACTGAGCTTTTCTCCTGCCTTGTTTTTTGTGCTTTTGGCAGGAGGTTGTTATTGTAAAGCACTGACTCCATTGTGCTGAGCAGTGCAGTGGAAGTCTGGCTGTCCACAGCTATGAAGACAACAAGTGAAGAGACAGGGGTGAATGCAGCAGATACTGTGATGTGTCTGCGAGGAGCTGAGACCTGCTCTGTCACCAAATTTGACCAACCTTTGATCTTCAGCTGTACTCCATCAAGTTCAATTAGAAGACTGGAGGTCTCTGGCGGGCACGTTTGTCATAATCTATTGGCTATGGCACATTCCAGATATTAAAGGAGAGGACAGAAAATCAATAAAGTGTATTGGGCGTCCTGGCCCAGAGGGAGGTCTCCTTACCCTGTGATTGTAGCTCAGACCCAGCGCGCCTCCATTAAGCCTCTCTTTTACTGCTGTTTGGGCCATCAAATTGAATTTCATCAAAAGGTCTTGACAAAAAATGGAAGATATATAGCATAGGGCTTTTGTATTCCACAGACAGTCCATTTACCCTCCAGACAAATATGCAATCACATATAGTCACTGCTCAGGAAGGCCTCCTGTTTGCTTTTGATTTTACAGAAAGCAAACACCATCTGAGTTATCACTCAGTTACACTCCAGCACACTTTATTCACTATTTCACTGAGCATATAGGCCCCCACTTTGTTTATTCTTATGGACAAACATAAAGTGTATAGGCAGAAATACCCTCTATATTTTAATTTGTTTTGAAATAATAATAAAAAAAAGATGTGTGTGAGTGTGTGGGGAGGGGGGAGGGGGGAGGAGGGGGGGGGTCTTAGAATGTTTTTTCTGCACACAAAGCTCAAGGTCAATGACTTCTTGATAATCTGTGTGGTATTATCTTTTTATTACCTGCAGTAATAACTACTGTTGTTTTCTTTTGGGGTTCAGGGTCCAACTTCATCTTAATAGTACAACGCACTTATACAAGGCACTCAACTATTGTGTCAGAAAGCTGAAGGCAACACTTCACTCTCAAATTATACTTAAATGTTCACACAATCATTAGGCACAAAGTAGAGCTCTCAATCTCAGGCCCTGTAGTCACATGTTTCCTCGTCTTTCCTTGTCAAGCTCTAATGTGTGGAACAAAATAGAAAGAACGTATTACCCGAAGGAGGTGGTCCACCTACAAAATCTATAAAGTGCTCCATCAAAATCAGCTCTCTGACTTTATGACGACATTAATCTGCTGCGGCACCGCTCTTGTTCTTCAAAGCACCTTGACGTTTGTGAGTGTTTGTCCCTTTTTTCTTGCTCTTTTCTTGTGCGCTCTGTTATACAAAATCTCCAAAGTTTATCAAACAGAGGGGAAGACAGCACCTCTGAGAGAAATAAAGGATGGAGATGAAGACAAAAGCAGAGATAGATAGAGTTAGAGGGAGAGCAGAGAGGACAGAGCAGCGCTTTGAGTAACAACCCTGCCAAAATAAATCCTCCATGGGAAAAACAAAACATCCTTTGAAATAAAACTCTAGCATCCCCTTCCAAAAATGCTGCAACCTTCATCTATTACTCACAAGTGTTGGATAAATGTCGGAGAGAGATAGAGAAGGCGTCCTTCCAGTTGTCTCTACTCTATATAAACCTTATCCCACACCAAACATGGCTCACCTACAGCTGAAGTATCATACAAGAAATTAGCCATGGGATTGAATGATATTTATCAATATTCACTGTGCAGTCTTCCAACTTTAGTCTGCAAATAAAATCACCCATCACTGACTGTTCCTAGTGGCCCCAAAAGCATGCCATATAGATTATTTACAGTTATGTTCTTGACCTGCACCGCTGGTAACATGTAGCAGCCTGTTTAATCCATAATATGGTTAAAAGAGGGCTATGGGCAACATATGAGGTGTCAAGAGGCCACAATAATAATAATAACCCAAGCCCCCAAAAATAGTCTAAAGCAAAATGAACAAGAGCTAAAACAAGCTGCACCATGTCTGAACCAGTGTCAATCTATAGAAAAAAACTGGACTAAAGCAACTCAAGAAAAAAACATGTCTAAACTAAGGCTAACCAGAGATATGCGTAAACTAGTCCTAAACCAAGTCTAACCCAGAGCTAAACCATGACTAAAATGTAACCGAACAAAACTAAGTCTCAACCAGGGCTACATTGCTATAGGATATGTCCTATGGATAGATGCAGCGATTCTCTTCTCCAAAGACACTTTTTAACAGGCAGTCCTTTTTGAAAGATTCAGTTGGTAATCACACATGAGAGATGTGAGCATCAAACAAGACGAGTGACTTTGGTCTACACAGCTGCCTTATAAAAAGCAAACAAGCTATAAATAAAAGAGAATTTTATAGAGGCGCGTCTGTCAGCTACGGCAGAGGGATGTTGAGAGGAGCGCAGAGAGATCTAAGAGACATCAGAGAGTATGGTGCATGACATTACCTATTATGAATACAATGTGATGCTATTTAAATGTGATGGTAAAACAGGTTGGTGCAGGGTAGGACTGGTGCCACAGCTTGTAATGAGATCCTTTGATGTGGCAGATGAAGAGGGGAGTGAAGAAGGCAGTGGGCCCTCTGCTGATAAAAGGTGAGAGGACAGCACAGAGCTGCAGGGCAGCAGGGGGAGCTACATGTGAATCAATTGACATAATCCAAGTAATAATTTACTTAAGAGGCTTCATTTCTAATAAATCTTCACCAGACTTAATAAAAAAAAAATCTAATGGCATATATGGGCATTGCTTAATTTGTGAAGGTCAAGGAACACACTAAGCCTAAATAAATGGTTAGAATTTTTAACTAAATAAAAACTTTGCAGTAGTCATTCTTTCTGCCATCTTTAGTAATTGTGAATACAAAAAGACACAGTTTTTTGTAAAAGTGTTGCAATGACACATTCCCACTCATGCACATGCACTCACACACACACACACACACACACACACACACAGTCAAACACGCACATGCACTCACACACACACATTGCGTGACCTTAAGAGCTTGGTCTCTCTCCAGGTGTCTCCTGAAGACTAGGTTTGCTTTTGTGCCATTAACAGAAACCTCCACCTGCCGTCTCAGAGCAGCCCTGCCTCGCTTTATTTCTGACAGAAATCAATCGTGCTGTCACAAACCATCATCAGCTTACAGTGTATGTGAGTGCACCCCCACTGTGCGCAAAAACGCACACTCTCACACAATTACTTATAGACATAGTCAAACAAAAGGCTGAACGCAGCACATGGGCCCTGTATGTTTTTCTTTGATGGCAAACAGAATAAAGACGGTGAAAAATAATTTGACACAAAATGAGAACGTGGCAATGTGTATTCAGAGACCTCATACTTCTGACACCTCTGAGCAAGGACTTATTATTGAAGCTTACTTTGAAATCAAGGGCAAAACAAAACAACCAGTGCCTCTACGTGACTACAGCACAATATGTTCTTTGTGACTAAATGTGGTTTTATCATGGAAGTTGTCCCACATTATCATAATAAGAAACAGAGATCTCAGATAATGATGAATATTCCGAATGTTTTCTTATGCAAGTTTTGTGGTTGCCCAACTACCAGCCCATCTTTAGATTATATTTATCCTGAGCTGATCAAATCTAATGTAGTTTGTACCTGACCGCGGGGCCAGGTGTGGGGTTATCATGAAGCCAGTTACTTGTACAGAGCTTGCAATCTCCAAGGTTGCCTCTGACAAAGCTTAAATATCGCAATCAGTTATCTGTGGCCTCGAAAATAATCGCTAGATCTCAGTCCATTGTTCTGCGCAGACAGTCCTAATGCACAAAACAAAGGATAATAATCTACTAAAGCTGAAACAAATCTGTGAGTCTCTCAGGATCGCTCAATATGGCGAAATCACTTGAAAGAGCGTTATGGGAAAGTCAAACTACAACTGTGGCGTAGACAAGTCAATGTCTCGGACAATGCAAAGTGGTTCACCTGGAGACCCACATAAGCTTGTCAGATCATCAAAGCAGCCTGCCCCGACAGCCTGGCATGTGCGGGCCCGTGTGTCACACCTCATTTCCTTCCGAGTCTCCATGCTGTTGGCAGGCAAATGACTCGGGTAGACCTCGCCTATACCAGCACAAGCACAGTCACATGACTTCATTTCTCATCACGTCTGACACATATGGAAATGTCACACAACGACATACAGCAAAGTCAGCTTATTTAAAAAAAATCACAACTGCACGACTATTCATGAATCTATTTTACCCTATTTAAATCAAAATAACTAGCAGTGGTCTGAAGTTGTTTTTTATTTTCTTAAACAAAAAAAATTATATCAACATGTGAATGAGCTGTGAATTTTGAAATAAAACGTCAGCTCCCTCACATTATTGCTGATAGATGATTCTAGTTCTTATAATAAAGCCCACAGAGGATCTCAAAGTATGGCTGATCTGTAATTTTTAACTGAGTAATTATTTTTACTCAAATAAATACAAAATACCACGTACTGCAGGTTTAATAGACTCCATAGGAGTTTTATGAGAGAAAGTTATAATACACTAGCCACAAAAAGTTAGGGAGATTTGACCTGTGAAAATTGTGGGCATGAAATGCTGCTACTGTATTTCGTAAAAGTAGGATATTTAATTAGAACCAAGTCATAGTGATTTACAGGTTATATTTAATTTTCTGTAATTTTAATAATTTTACTTTTGTGAACTAGCTTGATGGGTCTTTGTTAATATTTGTAAAGTGTTTAACTAAACTCTGAAACAACACTAAATGCAATATATCTGACCAATCTACAGTATATTTCATATTTTACACTTCTGACCAGACTGTTTTGTATGGTTCATGCTCTTTACTTATAACCTGCAGCTGGTTGGTGCAGTGGGGAGATTTTAGTGTCTGCAAAACTATATTTAACATATTTCGCTTGAGGCTGCTTTGGTAAAAGTTTCACTGCCTGCCCTCCACCTGACAGGAGAGGCAGTTTATTTACATTTTTCTTTAGTTTAGGCGATAGAGAGAGTACTATCCATGATGTAGGCACAGAATCCTCCCCAGCAGGCCCTGGTCTTCCACAAGCTACAGCTGTGACCCCAGAGCACTTTGAGCGCAGAGTGACGCATCTCTGTGGTGTAATCTATTTTGGAAATACACTCTCCATACACGCAGCACCTGCATTTTTAGTGACATAGAAATAGACTAAATGTTGCTCTCACGGTTTTTGCTGTGGGATTGGCTTTTTGATGCTAAAGAATAATACAGGTGTTAGTTTGTGTCAGTCAGACCTATAAATGATAGTCTGGGTCATGTAACCTGTAAGTATTAACTTATTATGTTCACAAGTTTAGGTCTTAATTAATTAATTTATTTATTACTTCACTAATAATCATTGTAGAAGTACCCAAATCAATCCAGTTTGGCGGCTTTATTATATCTAAGTGCGTGCAAAATTTGAAAAGTTAGTTCAAGTGTTTGAATGTAAGGTTTGGCCAATAATAGTTAAACAGATAAAAAGCCACAAAACACACATATTTCCAAATGTTACTTCAGAAAACATGACTCTAGTAGAAGCAAAATAAATTGGTAATAAAACTACTTCTAGATTCCTGTTATACAAAACAATATGAGAGTAGATGAAAAAGGATCAAAAACAGTTTCAAAGTCTTTGCATACATAACAAAGGTCTGTTTCAATCATTAGTAATCAGACAGCAGAAAGCAAATTAAATCAGCACAGGGATCAATGTCTGTGGATCGATGAGTGTAAAGGACAGATGATTCGACCCCAGAGAGCGCTGGAATCCAGAGGCCAAACACAGAGCCGAGGATCAGCTTCCACTTTATAGCCACAGCTGTCAGAGCTCGTTCACATCAAGACGGGACACCTTTTCTGAAGCAACCTCAGCTGGTTGAAACTAAAACAAACAATTGAAGGCAGAGCAATGTGCAGCACAAACTGTAGTCTAGTGGAATCTAAATTAAGAGATAAAGATTAAGGTAGGAGGCTCCATTGTGTGTCTGTGTGCCGTGTCTTTTCTCCAGACCTCAACAGATTGCCTTCCTCTGCATTTCTGAGGTCAGAGACAGCTGCTTTTAAAGGCTCAAGTGCAAACATTTATCAACATGAATGACCCCAGAATGGTAATGAAACATAATTTAGACTGATGGGTGTGGTATTTTGGCCGAACTATCGATTCTACATTAATTAAATGAGTTTATTCAGCCGTCCAGCTAAAAGTCACAGCCATAATTCTAGTCAATCATCTTTATATGCGCAAGACCATTTTATATCAAAATATGTTTAAAGATATTGTGGTAAATATATAACCTTATCAATATCTTAGTGTTTGTGAAAATGTGACATTTACAATTATGTCTTTAATAATAATAAAGTGCTTACAGTCACAAACTAGCCACAGAGAACGCTTAGGACCTCTTTGAACCTTACCAATCACACAACCAGGGCCGTTTCTAGGCATTTGGTGGCCCTAAACAAGATTTGTTTGTGGCCCCCCGGAATTTTTTTTATTGTACGCGTTTTAATTAATATAATAGGCTATATAATGTATTTATGCCTGCTGATCAACACCTTAAAAGTTAATGTTACTATGTTGTTGCAGGAGGGTCTGGGGGTCCACCCCCAGGAATTTTTTTACAAAATTGTTACAATTTTCTTTACCCTGCATTTCAGATCATGTAATTTCAGCTTTTAAGA
>JAVQKG010058252.1:0-12911 GCA_036025885.1 Hypseleotris bucephala
GTATAATGATAAAGTGCTGTGTCCCGTGTTATAATAACAGAAATGATGTCAATAAAACAATATGTTACTAATCGCTTGACGTTACTACCGCTTTCCCCTGAACCAAAACGACTTTTAACGGTTCTCGACAAACTCACATCGCCGCGTGATTACAAAGGGGAGACACGGAGTGCAGCAGCGGCAGCGGGGTGACTGTGTGTGCCTACTTCGAAACGCTCCGAGGTGTAGAGAGGGTAAAAGGCGTTTTCGAGCTTATCTCGTGGCGATAGAGAGAGGTCAGAGGCAGCTTTTAGTGATAACTCCATGAGACACACTGTAGACTGATTCTGTGTAAAGCGTGAACCCTTATGTTCACTAGCTACTTACTCACTTCAACCTCATAATTTTCTTTTTCATTGAAGCCTGTACTTTCCCTTTTAGACTTCAACCTGCCAGCACGCTAACATTTACAACTTTGTTTGAGTTGTAGGAGTTCAGAGCCCTTTTCACTGTCGTTGGGAAGTCGGAAAAATACATTAGAATATACAGTAAGCGCAGCAGGTTGGACACGGAAGTGATGTCGTGACGTCACAAGCCATCCACATACCAGCAACTACGGACAATAGCAATCAGCAATTTCAGGGCTAAGACAGAGACCGTCACATGTAGTTCACCTACACATGCATGTCTTTGGACAATGAGAGGAAGAGGAGAGAACCAAAAAAACATGAAGGACATGCAGACTCCACGCAGAAAAAGATGGCATGATCATTAACCACAATGTAACTGGCACATGTACAGTGAACTGGAGAATCTACTTGTCTCGTGGTGAATAAATGTGAAAGTCAATGCTTGTCTGTCACTATCTCTGTGTCAACCCTGCAACTCATTGGCCATTTTCTTGGATGTACCCCATCATAGGCCTATAGTTTCCACAATAAGCGCTAGCCACCCATTGATTTTCTCTGTTTTATTGGCAGCACTTAGTTCAATGTTGACAATTCCTTTAGGCCAACCATATAAAGCTTGATTAATAAGTATGTTTTTGATATTTCAGATAATTACAGATAATTCATGTGTTAATAGACAAATAAAGGTTTTGTTTAATGTGAGAAAAAAAGAATTGCAAACGATCTCAAACAATGCTCTATTTTATTAGTTAAACACATTTAATTGGTCCGTAATGAACCCACTCATCTTAAAGACTTCAAATAGAGAAAATCTTGCCCTCGGGTCAGAAGCACTATATTTGTGTTTGGTTTCTAAGTAAATGTCTCATTCTCATTCCTCACAGTGGTCCCTATATGCTCCTTTCCTCAGCTCATCTGTTGTTTCCTTGCCTCCTCTCATTTACTATGTGCCCTGCAACCTATCCTAAGCTGTTTCCTATTCTTAACTATTCCCTTATCTCCTCCCATCCTCTGTTATTTCCTTGCTTACCTTCTTGGCTGTTTCCTTTCCTTGTGTTTCTCTTAAGGGAGGGTCACGTTTAAGATTAAGGTACATTATTGTCTGTATGAAAATGTATCCTCTGTATTTGACCCATCTCAGCCACTGGAGCAACCTGTCAGGAACAGTGCAGCGCCTGGGGACCCTTCTCCAGATCATTAGCCAGAATCTTGGTCAGGATCTAGCTGCAGGATTAGCCTGTTGTGCATGTTATAGGTTGATGGAGGAGCTCCTTTTTCTTTTACACTTGTACACTCCACTGCCACACTGTTGTCTCCTTGACACTTCAGTTTTTTCTGTTCCATCCCTCCTTGGTGTATATACTGTATGTCCCTGGTGGATGTGCCATATTTCTGCTCATTTCTCTATGCTTCCTTTCCTAAGCTCTTTTCTTCACCTCCTCTGTTGCTTCCTTGCCTCCTCTTTATTTTCCTCTAGGGAGAGTCACATTTCCCATTTACTCTGTTTGCCCTGCACACTATATACACTACTCATCACGCTCCTCTGTAGTTTCCTTGCTACCTTACATTTTCTGTTGTTTCCTATATCCTAACCCACTCTACTTTCCTCTGTATACTCTGCTTTGTACACTTTTTAATCATGCTCAACTGTTGTTTCCTTTCCTGTGAACCTCTCTTCTAGTTGTTTCCTTTACTTGCCCCTCTGTTCCTTCCTACACCACTCTTTAGTTGTATTCTTTACTATAGAATGCATTACACTTTCTCATTTATTCTAATTTTTTTCTTTTTCAGATTTGTACCCCATGTCTTCACACTCCTCTGTTATATCCTTGTCTCTTCTGTAGTTTCCTTGCCTCCTCTGTGATGCCCAGGGAATGTCACATTTGTTCCGTGTGCCCTCCTTCCTTTGCTAAGCTCTCAACTCCATGGTTCTTCTTTCACACTTCTGTTGTCATTAGCTTCCTAACTTCCTTTATTCCTTTCCTTGCCTTCTTGGTGTATTTGCCTCTGGGGATGTCACATTTCTCATTTACTCTCTGTGCCTTGATTCCTTTCCTTGGCTCCTCTTGTTGTCTCCTAGTTGCTTACTTGCCTCCTCAGTTGGATCCTCAAGGGATTGGCATTGCTCATTGCGTCTCTTCTCTTGTACACTCTTTTGTCACGCTCTTCTGGCTCTAAGGCTTTACACAGTCCTATGGCAGCCATATTGTTTACTAATGTTTAAACTATGTGCTTACATGCAAAAACAGGGCTTACCCTTAAGCAAGCTGCATTAAAAAGATGCTTATTCAGCTGACCTAGGTTCATGTTCAGTTTACAATTCCTGGATTCAGATGAAGTTTCTGGTCCAGTGGCCAAAAATAGCTTGTCCTTTCCCCATTATAAATAATTTGATATAAATCGCCTGGTGGTACTTGGGTCTTATTGGGGTCTTCTTTTAAGTCTTTAATTTACTGTATGTAGCAATGATTTAGATCGAGTTTAGTCCTGATTTTGGACTTTACCTCATTTAGATTTGGTACAGTTTCAGCCTAGACTTGGTTTAGTCCTGATGTAGATCTGGTACCTCTGTTGCCTCTTTTAGTAAAATCATTAGCCTTCATTAATCCCTGTTTAATGTTTTGGTTTTTATACCTGGGTTGTGTCCAGTTTAGTCCCAAAACAATAAAATGGTGAGGGGAAAAAAAGCTGGCCATCCATCTTGTCTGTCTTCTTCTCCTGACAGACACATACCATCACAGTTCTTCTTCTCCTGTGGGGCTGCCGTAGCACATGTCGCCTCATGCAGGGAGCATATCCACCGAGGGAGAGGGGTACTGTGATAAACCAACGCACCCCCGGGACCTGCTGCTAACGCTAACACAACGCTAACAGTAGGCCTTCCACCCAAATGGGATTAGAGCCACAGGAGCTCCATCTCATCCAGCGCGTGAGAGAGAAGCACAGGGAGGGGGTCGCTGGTGGGCTATAGGCAGATGTTTTGGACCACCAGTGGAAGACGAACCATGCTGTGTGTTAATAAGGGTGTTTAAATTCAGAACAAACAATGATGAAATACAAAAACCTAGCAGCAAAAGGTGAATGTGATTTTTGGTTTTTATCTAAGTAAATTTTTATCATACTGACTTAATTCCCACCCAAAGACATGCAAAGGTGAACTGGAGAATCTTAAATGTCCCATGAATGAATGTGAGCAAATAGTTGGTGTTAGTGTGTGTCTCAGTCTCAGCCCTGAGAATAACTTGCTATTTGTGTGTATAAATATTTGTAACATTCTTGCCACCTCCTCCCCTTTCTGACCCTTTAGCACTATCTCACACAAAACACAAACCAGGAAGTATCAGAATAACAAGTAGGAATCTGGAGTTTTTTTTTTCTTTTTTACTTAAAAAAACATTCTAAAACTTTCTAAAAGATATATCCTTCAAATACAGCCTGCAGAGGATCTTTTTCCCAGTTCTGTTATGCTTTACTGTATTGACTAAATAAATGTTTAAATGCAGGGATAAAAATCAGGTTGTGCAGCTTAAAATGAGGGAGTAACAACATAGTCCGATGTCTAACCCCACTAGCCATGTTGCTGGAAATTCGCGGTTCTGATTATTCTGTTCCATTCTTCCCTCACTTGAATAAAAAACACACAAAATACTTGAACTCAACCTGAGGCAGAAGACTGTGCCTGACTAACATACTTTACTCCAGTCCAGAGTTCCTCAGTGGCTGCTCTTTCACAACTAAACTGGTGCCGCGGGACACATTTCTCTTCATTGAGATGCTGACAGTCTAAATATGGCCGCTTCAGGCTTGTTTATGCTATTATAACATTAGCTCCTATGTCTGACAGTGATCCCAATTTAAGTTTTTATGTTTGCCCACAGCTCACTGGACAAAGAAAAAACAAAATGCAGAATGAATTGAGTAGTTTGGACTTGGTTACTTATTGATGGCACTGCTGGCTTTGTGGAGTTGTTAGGTTTTTAAATATTTATAAGAGCTAGAAGCAGGACAGATGTTGACTGGGGTTAGTGCCAGGGCTAGAAAAATGGTGTGGAGTCAGACAGGGTGAGTGCAGAGAGTAAATGAAATGTATTGGTTCTGCCTGGTGAGAGTGTAATATAAAACTACTATCAGGAGCTATAGGGCAAATGAATATTCAGAGTGGCTTTGTTTAGGTGAAACATGCAAATGTGTGCATGAGGTGAAGTGGAGCCTCAAGTTATGTCCAGTTCGTTTTACTATTACTAGTCTTTGGACACTGGGAATTCAACTTATAGCCATTTTTCTCCAAGATGAGACTACCAACAATGTCATGGTGCACATATAAGTTCTAAATTTAAATGTGTAAAACAGCTAGGCCTATTAGGGTTATTTATCCATTTACTCCCGAGCAAATCCACCTCAACATTGCCTCAAAAGCATCAATCCCTCCTTTAGGTTACAGTGAATATTTACAGAACATTTACACTAAAATAGTTTTTTTATGCATCATTTCTCATGTTGGGGTTATCTTCAGAAGGCTGTATTTGAGCGTCTAACCTCCTCTGCTCAGATCCTAAAGTGTGAAATGACATAAGTGAATGGAGCGTGGAACGGTGGTACATCAAAGCATGGTGTATATTTCACCATTTTATGCCGGATTTTTCATACAGCAGATCTACTGTAAGTGCAATACGGAGCAAGAATACAGTACTGCTGCTCAAAGGTTTACCAGAGCCATAGGTACTTTAGCCAATATTTTTACCAGCACTGTCAATATAGGAGCAGTTCCTAGTTTAGCCATGTAAGAAGTAAAAAATGTGGATATAGTGTATACAATATAGTGTAGGCTTATGTAGGCTGTATCAATATTTGGAGATTTCTTAAATATTTTAGAAATCAAGATCGAACATAGCCTTTTACAAAACATTTTACATTCTATCACCAGAATTTATATTTGGAAAAAGGCATTATCAATAGCACTTCCTGTTCTTGATTTTAAAATAAAATGGGCATAAAGTATTAGTAACAGATGCAGAGTGGCTTGGTTAACACTCCTGGCTTATTAAGTTGAATATTAGATCAAAATAGAGAATCAAAATTGTCCTGCACTGAATGAATGTGAGAGTAAATGGTTATCTGGTGGTTTATGTCTGGCCATTGTTTACTCAAAGTGTATCCTGCCTAATCCAGTCACCTTGACCCCTAACTGGAATAAACCGATGATGAATGAGCTGGCATTTTAGTGTCACTATGCCAAATTAACCTGCTTTAGCTTTCCACCTTAAAATGCAAATAAAATTGGAGGTTTTGTCAACTTCTGAATGAACTGACCACAATAGAAACACTTAGCCCACTGAGCTAACAAACCTCCATATGTGCCTAATAGAGCCTTGTTTACATGATTGTACATACCTGTTCCTATAGTGGACATATGGTGAGTGTATGTGTCATAGGACCCCTGCTCAGTGACCTTGTGGAGGCTGCAGCAGATGGGACAGTGTATTGATCAGGACTGGACTGAAATAAAAGGATTAGATGTCCTGTACTGGGACAAAAATAAAGTCACTAAAATTAGTTTATGTACGATATGATGCAGCCTTTGTGTTGCCTCTGATCAAATCCTTGTTCTTTTCTATTTTTGTCTGTTTTGACAGGAAAAGTAAAGTGCAAAAAGTATTTAAATTGTGATTAATATATTAAGTATATTTACAAATTACAAATTTTGGGGTGACATCGGCATATCCCACCTCAAATGTCTTCAATGTTGTGTCCTTGGGCAAGACACTTTATCCACATTGTCTCTGATTGGTGTTAGTGGGATTTAAAAAGTCTTTACAGCCATAGTGTAATGAATAGAGAATGGAAAACGATGCAAAAGTAAGTTAACTTTACAGTAGGATTTATAGCAAGGGATATAATAATTCTGAGCATACAATGAAAAAACCTATTGTGGTCCTCAAGTATTTTTCTGTGAAACCTAATGTTGTCACCAGCCAAAAGTCTAACTATATACTAATGTGTACATTTAATAAACATACAGTGAGATACTTTTACCAATGTTTCCTAACCAGGCTCTGACATTAACTACATGTGGCATAGTGGTTAACATTTGTCAAAACCATCTTAATTTGAAATATTGTGTGATGAATATAAGCCAAGTTATTTAAGTCCATCTGAAGAAGTAAACACATTAAGTTATATTTCCTTAACTGCCCCTGTTGTCTGAGATCTGTGATAGAATCTCTCATCTGCAGAAATGAAAGAGGAGGCAGCGCAGGGCTAATGTCTCTAGTTTACTTCTATCTGTGAAGGCGATACATGTATACTTGCATGATCAAACTCAGACAGGCTTTTTTAATTTATATTCTCTGCATATCCCACAGACTGCAATATATTAGTGTTAATATCACTGTCCTTAGTAGGAAGGGCATGAGGGGTGAGAATGTTTCAGTAACACCAAACTTTTGCGTAAACATTGACTTGGAAGTCACAAGTAATTTAGCTACGCATTACAGGCATAAATAAAGGCCATGACGGTATAAGGCATCTGGCACGGTCAGACGTCTCGTAAATGAGGTGAGTTTGTTTAGTGAGAACCAGCTTTAGCATTATTCTCGGCTGTCTGGTTTAAATGAGCAATTTCTCTTGGATGAAACTTTTTCAGCTCAGCCTTGAATATCAGAATGTATTGAAAAAAGTTGTCAGTTGTCACCAAATCATCCTCTCATTGGGCTGACCACCTCTTAAACATTTTTATCTTCTCGATTGAACAGATCTCATGATTTTTACCTATGTGAAGAGTGCAATTTTACTTTGACCCAGCCATATGACATAGTGTTATAAGTTTTTTAGAGTTCCGATAAGGTTGCCTAAGTCAAATATTACAGATAGAATTTGGCCTAAAACATGTAATTCAAACATAAAACTAAACAAGATGATGGCCCCAAAGCCATAATTCTGAAAGTAGGATACATGTATTTGTGTATCAATTGACATGTACTGAGTGAAATTATTAACTCATGTTAGATCTGTTTGAGTTTTTTTGAGATTTTGAACAAAACAGTGAACAGTGTATTCTTATTTAAAGCTCCCACTGTTGGCCTGGCCTTTCTGAAAATGGTGCTGGGTTGAGGTGTCAGGGTCTTGTGTTATTGTTGCTTAGAAGCTACATTCTTAAGCAACAATAAGAATGCAGCTTCAAACTCCTTTTTAGTTTGCATTTCTTAAACATTATTACCATTTTCTGCCGTCTTCACCTGGACTTTGTCAATGATTGTTAACTCTTTAGTTCTTCAAAGTATTGTCCTAATACTGTAGACCATACCCTGGTCTCATTAGTGCAGACATCTACGGCTAAAAATGTAAACGCAAAGTAACACAAATGAATATAGTGGCCAAACAGTGTTAAAAGTAAAGTGATAAAAGTGAGATTGTTTGGCAATTGTGGCAGAAAGAGCAAAAAGAGCACAAAAACGACACACAAAGTCCAGACTGCTGTATAAATCTGACATTACAGTGGAACTATGCAATTTTAAGGTTAAGTGAAATGATTCAGAGTCAGTGTGGTGTGCTGGGGTGAATGAAGCTTCCAACACCTTTCACCAACAGGATTTTACAGAACGGAGAGAGCACAAAAAACACACACTCAAACAGGAAAACCAATCACCTTGAAATTATTATGCGAATGTGCCTGTGCATGTCTCTTTAAGGCCCTCTTTCCCCTGCTGGCAACACCCACTTGACTACTGTAGCCGATGGCAACAATCACAATTAGTAACAAAGTGGGTTTTCTTCAACAAAACAACCAAATAGAAAAGCTGAAACAAGTCAACTTAGCATAATTGGCCCCCTTTAAATACATTTTACAGTGTAAGTTAATATATAATATAATAGTGTATCTCTTTAGGCCTGTGCTAAACGGTGGTCGTCCATCTTATTTGACTTTTTGCGACTTTTGGGACTTAAAGCTCCTCCATAGTCGTTCATCTATCGTCTGAATTATTGATGTAGTTTTACCCAGATGTGCTTTAGCCTTGGTTTTTGGCGGAGAATAGGCTTTTAGTGCTGTTTGGTAATTGCCGCTCTAAGTTTATTTGCACGTATAAAGATGGTGAAGTGTCAGGAAGATGGGGTTAAGGTTATTGGAAGGCTTCATCATGTATTTAAAGGCCAATTTAAAGGTATTGCAACTTTAATGCAGTATCAACGTTTACAAAACAGTAAACGTTGGCTATAGTTACAAAACAATGTGGCATTTGTTGAAAGCAATACAAGCAGATGGGTCTTTGGTACCTGTACTGTATATAGAAAAGTTTTGTAAATCTCTTTTTCCAGTTTTAGCAATTGCATGAAAAAAGTTTAAAATATAATAATCTAATCACTTTGTTTCTGAACTGTATTAAGAAATTATGAGTTAGTTATTTGGCCGATGAAAAACTCTGTTGCCCATATGCCAATGATAATGATCTAGTCAACTTGCCAACCGGTAATTTCAATCATTTGCTAATATTTAAATAGTAATTTTCATCCAGTGTAATTAGCAATAGAAACAACTGGACTGACACAAAACCAATCAGAGTAATGAATACTTTCAAAAAAAAAACACTAATGAGTAAACAAGGTCTAAACCAGGACTGAAGAGCTTGCAGAGACAAAACCATGAATAAACTTGAAAGCATGCAGAGATTTCTATGGATCATCAATTTCATCTAAATTGGTGCAGACTATCAGACCAACAGACAGACGGACAAATGCTACCGAAAATATTAGACCCATTGGCGGGGATAACCAGGACTGTCAGAGCTTGTACACAGACTAAATTCATCCAGCCAGATGAGAAAACCTCTCCTACTGTATCTCTCTCAAACACATGTTCTTTTGGTCAGAACACATATCTCCAAGTCCTGTCCTTCTACTCTTGGTGGATACACACGGGATAGTATCTCAACCTGGGACCACCACAAAACACACATACACTACACACACACACACAAACACAGGAGACCCACACTAAACACATACCTTACACACACACTACATAGAGAGACACACACTCACTAGAGACACCTAGTAGAGAGACACACACAGGAGACCCACACTAGACACATACACCAGACACACACAGGAGACCCACACTAGACACATACACCAGACACACACACAGGAGACCCACACTAGACACATACACCAGACACACACACACAGGAGACCCACACTAGACAGACACATACACCAGACACACACACCAGACACAGACTAGACACACACACCAGACACACACACCAGACACACACACACACCAGACACACAACCACATGCACACTAGACAGAATGACAGACTGATAAAGGAAGAAGTTAAAGTGGAAGGGACTGAAGATAGAAAGGAATTTGTGAGAGTAAAGAAATCCTCTTACACAATATAAATACAGAAAAATATATACAGCTTTTTAAATTGTACAATGTTTATATTCAATCAATACAATCTATTTTGTTTTCTTTCTTTGTTTTTTTTTTTTTTTTGCATTTCTTATTTTACAAAACCTCCACTGCAACTTAAATAAAATGTTCTCTGTAATTTGCTTTAACTTTTTTTCCTGTCTCTGACTCTATAACAGTACCATATGAAACAATGCAGTATTTTTACAGGGCTTGCTTTCAGAAAAACTCCATATAAACCTATTTGTGCAGCTCCTAAGCGACTTTTGACCCTACACACAACCCTATTGTGTGGATGTATAGAAAAGATGTCTAGCTAATGCAACAACACCAGGAGAAAAAACATACTTTGATTTTATGGGTGGTTTGGTGGGTTACTGAATCACTGAAACACTTATTGGACCTTTGACCTGCTCAGAAAACTTAACTCACTTTTCATTATTTTATTTTTTTCCTTACACGGGCTTTGTATGGAACCATTCATCCATGTATTTCTTCTGTATGTAACTTTCAATAGAAAAAGTTAGTCCACACTGTGTTGTTACTAAACTGCATTGAACCGTTTGAATGATGAAATCTACAGACAAAACTGTAAATGGTAGAGAGAACCTGGCGGGCAGGGGATTGTCAATCCTCTCTTTGATTTCGATGATCGAGACCACAACGTAATTTCGGTCAATTTTTGATAAAGATCGAAATCATAACACCCCTACTGAGTAACCTACTTCTGTAGATGGTGGTGCGCGGTGGTGTTGAGTAGTAATCATGGGCAATCTTGAAGTTAAAAAACTAAGCTATGCACTTTTATGCCACATGTTGCAAGATTAACAAGCTCAAATGGATCGTGGCTCGTTTAGAACATAAAAATAAAGGAGAAGATGTTAGACATGTTGCATCATAAAGATAAACCTGACTGAAAGACTTTGTCAAGAATCTAACTTTGCTTTGTTTCTCAGTTGTTTTGAAAGTATAGCTTGTTGTTGTCAAGATAAGTATATCAAGCTGGCTATTAATTTAGTAAATTAATTATTAATTAATTTTCTAAATCTCTGCAGTTTAATTGTATGTAGAAATGTCCCTGTATAGTTTATTTTGTAAAACTGTCAGTGAGTATAAGATAGAACAGCTAAATTTCAAATGGACGTTATACTTAACCTTAATCACCTTCCCTGAAATCTCCAGCTTACTTCATAATTGTATGTAACTGATCTTTCAAGAAATTGTTAGACCATTTTCAAACCTTTCTTTTATTACCACTCCCACACTTTAGCAAAACTTGACTTTGACGTCGCAATTATCTGGAAATAGCCTCCATTTTGTTCAAAGCTACATTAAACTTCTTCTTCTATGGACTTTAGCAGCTCTTGACTTTTAGCTCCTTTCATTGAAATCTCCCCCATCTTCTTTCTCAACCACACCAGTAAATTGGATGATTGCACAGTAAGAGTTTATACATTGTTATTTCCCCCATCACTCTTCTTCCGTCGGAATGGGTCAAAAAGGGTCAAAAATTGGAAATTCACTTCGGCTTCTAAAACATTTCATTCTTTTAAGAATGTCTGTTTCTTTCTCATTTTGACAATGCCAGTGTCTTTTAACAGCAGCAAGGGTTTGGGTGGTAGTACAGGTTATCCACTTAAAGAAAGGTTGGCGGTTCAATTTCTGCTCAAAACAGCGAATATTACTGCTTTTGTGTCCATGTGCAAGATACTGTTATGCTGTGCTGCCACATCTCTTTCAATACAAAATGTCCTCCCTGTGTTACTGTGGGTTCTCTCCTTTTCCTCCCACCATCCAAAGAAATGCATGTTAGGAGAATTGGCGTTATAATGAATGAATTGTCTATCTGTGTAAGTATTTTAAGTGAGTGATCATGTTCCAAATTTAGTAACTTTTACCTCATACAAAATATATTTACTTAGATGGGACAAATACAAAAGTCCCAATTGACCATCTTGATGTGTGGAAAGTATGGAGGTAGTGACATTAAATAAGCTTTGGTCAAGACCAGTCAAAGAGGTTGTCAAATCCGATTCATGCAATGTTCCACTTTACTTTTTAAAAAATGGTTATAATGGAGGAAAAAACACCCAAACAGAGGCAGACAGCTGAGAAGAAGACAGAAATGATTTAACGTAATGTAACGACGGTAATAAAAAGAAGAAATTGAAGAGGAATGAGATGGCCCCGGGCTTTTGTCAAACGCTGCAGATAATTATATGGAGATATATGGAGAGAAAAAAACTGACAGAGTGGAGTCTGCATACACCTGAAGAAGCACTGCAGACACGGGTGAGGATGTCAAAAATATGCTTCTTTATGTAAGAAATAGTCCTAAGTTTTTAAAAAGGTAGAGCCAATTACCAGTTCTCAACCTTCAAGACCTGCTCAGACATAAGTAAAGCAATGGAGATGGGAAATAATACAAAGTAGATAAGGACTAATACAAATTTAAGCAGTTCTTAATGTGAAATTATGGGGGGGGGGGGGGGGAGCGATTATTAACACACCACTCAACCCTAAAACCTGCTAAAAAACTTGACTTAACACTATTAGAGACAAATTTGCAAAACGTACACTGCCGTTGTGTCCCTGGGCAAGAAACTTATTGCCTGTGAATGATTGAGGTTGTGGGATTGGTGATAGGTTGAAGGGGCTGTACGCACAGACTGTCAGTGTGCCCCAGTGGCCACACAAGTAGTTTACCACCACCAGTGTGACTATGGAGTGAATGAATAATGCAATTGTAAATGGTCTTTGGGTATATAGAAAAGTGCTATATAAGTGGTATGCGTTGTTGTTATTATTGTTTTTATTGTTATTATTATTAATGGACAAAGTTAAGTGGGATGCTTTTAAGATATTTGAGCCACATTCTTATTTTGCTTTTATTACCGACGCCAGGAGGTTACGTGATCGCCGGCGTTGGCGTGTGTGCGTGCGTGTGTGTGTGTCTATCTGTGATCAAGATAACTCAAAACTACTGCATGGATTTGGATGAAGCTTTCAGGGATGGTCAGGACTGGTTTAAGGAAGAGGTGATTAAAATTGGGTATATCTGCGATGAATATTAATTAAGTTATTAATTAATTAAGCTTAAACCTTTAA
>JAVQKG010058268.1:0-13194 GCA_036025885.1 Hypseleotris bucephala
TTGATTATGCTGTTGTAGATGGGTGAGAGATTATATCTGAAGCCACCTCCTATATTAAGAGAGGGATGGTGTTTTCCTCTCTTAACAGAGGAGGTGGCTTTAGATAAAATCTCTCACCCATCTACAACAGCATAATCAAAGACTTACCAAGTAAAGAAGTAGTTTCTACCAGGAGAATGGCAGTTTCACCAGGACCATTCATTTCCGAAACTACTGCACATGCTAATGACTCTCACCCCAGCAGCTGAGACCACATGACACTGACGGCCCGAAACTAGCTTAGGTCTTTCATTCCTCACAGACCAATAAGAGCAGGTTTAGAATTTAAGCCCTCCCACTTAGGAATAGGATATATAGCTAAACTCTTACCAGTTAATTTTAGAATTGGAAAGGGCTCTTGGAACGAGAGCCGAAACCTATTCAACTCTAAACTAAAGTCCAGATGACTCACTTAAACCTTCTTCAACTTTGATTTGACTACCTGGATAAATGAAATTAACCTTCACAGAAAAGTATTTAAAGAAGTAAAACGATCAAACAATTGTCTTTCTTAAACATTAAAAGAATTTTAGATCAAAATCAGATCAAATCTCAAACACACAACATTAGACAAGACTAAACCCAAATATTAACCCTCTGTTTGATTGAGAACTAACTCAGGCTTACATGCAGGTAAACGTAGAAGCTTTTTTATCAAATTTCCTTGAGTTTTTGTTAATTTTACGCCTTGCTTCGAAAAATGCGTCTGTCCTCTTCGAGCCAATGTAAGAAAATGAATATCAGACAGACAAGTTCATGACTGGAACTTTTCTACGACTCATTGCTACCATGGACACGAACATTCCGAAACCTTTTAATATAGATCCAGTGGGAACGACCACATACGGTCATTCCGAGGGGGAAAACATCCCATTCACTTCAATGGAGAAAAGCTGCTAAATTGTCTTCTACTCATCAAATACGGCAACAATTTCAAAGTTACTGATATATAATTTACGGACCTATACAGACCAACAAAGTGATCCAGTGATCCAAATTAGCAAAATAAATATATAGATTAGCGAGTGTTAGCTGTCTTTTACATGCGAATATAATGAGGGGAAAAGTTTGTTATCCCCCACGCCAGAGACCACGCCCCCAAATCCAATGTTTTGCTGACTCTATGGCATTTATTGTTGGCTGCTTATGTTGTATAACGTATTACTGACATATAGTATGTAAAAATTATAAACATATAAATAAATATAATTAGAAAAAGTAGGGTGCCAAAGTAGACCTATTATAGAAATAGGCAAACCCTGAAAAACACACTGTATAACAAGTAGGCTAGTATAAATGACATTCTCCCTAGAAGTCTTATGTTCAAATTCCTCCAGTTCAAAAATCATTCTGTAACTTTTTATATATCTCTATCTATTGCCATCTAGAGCAGTAGTTCTCAACCTGGGCGTCCCAAAGTGAGTTTTACAGAAAAACATGTTAAAGACATGTTAATTAAGACAAGTCTAATTTAAAGGAACACACCATCAACTATGTTTTTCTCTCACTTTAGATACATACCTGTCTCATCATGATGTGTGCAGTCAGTAGTTGTAGCGAGTGGTTTTAATGTGTTACCAGTTAGCTTCTCCCATGTATTCTTATGTGGCCAACTACAACTACAAGTTAGAACAACTTAGAAGCGACTAAGCTCTTCCACATTTTCCCTATTTAAATACGGGTACATGACATTACCCACAACCTAAGTATGTTTACATAAAATGAAACATGGCAATTTTTTAAGTGGAGAAAAGAAAGGACAATAAAGCATCGGTGGAGTGATATCAGCGCATTGATGATATCAATGCACTGACGTGTATATATATATATGGTCCCTTCTTTTCTCCGCTTAGAAAATCATCATGTTGCATTTTGTGTAAACATACTTGGGTCATAGGTCATGCAATGTACCCGTATTTAAATAGGGAAAACGTGTAAGAGCTTGGTCACTTCTAACTTGTAGTTGTAGCTGGCCTCATAGAAATATATTGTAGGATCTAATCGCTAACACATTATAACCTTTTACCACAAGAATTGACCGCACACATCAAGATCCGACAGGTATGTATCCACTCGTCTAAAGCGTTAGAAGAACATAGTTGAATATAGAAAAATGTGGTGTGTTCTATTAAGATTAACTACACAAATACAGTAAAACCTTAATCCAGCATTTAAAATGAAAAGTAGGCCTGTGCATATTAGTATTTTCCCAGGTCTATCTTGCTATTATTTTATGTGTCCCGGTCTGAAAAGGTTGAGAACCACTGATCTAGAGGACATTGATATTGATCTAAAATTCAACATGGCTGCCAAACATCGTGTGTGTACATTACAGGTTTATGGACTAGAAATCTATCTCCGACGTACCAGTGTAACAGTGTACACTTTACTGATTGTGGTGTGTTTAGGGTGACCAGACTGTCCCATTTAAAATTTTTATATATATTCTAAAAGTAAAATTGAATGTAGAGATATTTTTCCAACTGTCACACTTCCAGACACTGTCAGCTAATTTTTAACACCAAACAAAATAGCCTATACATTTAATTATTCCTCCTTATATTTCATTGCTAACAGTATTTTAAATAACAATCAAACAATTGTCTTTCTTAAATGTTAAAAGACTTTTAGTTCAAATTCAGATCAAATCATGAACACTTAAAACATTTGACAAGTCTAGTCCCAAATATGAACCCTCTGTTTGATTGAGAACTAACTTGGCCTTACCTGTAGGTAAACTGAAGTACTTTTCATCCAATTTCCTTCTGATTTTGTAGATTTTACGCCGTGCTTTGAAAAATGCAACTCTCCTGTTTTAATATCTGTAAGAAAATGAGAATCAATCTCACATGTTCTTGAGTGGAACTTTTGTACGAGTCATCGCTACCATGGATACGTACATTCCGGATCTTTTAATAAGGCTTTAACTGAAGGCTCCTAATGTTGTATAATGTTTTACTGATAAATATAATATAGTATGTAAAAAGTAAAAATAAATAAATATTAAAGCCGCAAGCGGCAATAATGGCCCTCGCCGCTTTTGTGCCCGCGACCACCTGGGGTTTGTGACCACCTAGGGCACGCGACTGCCCCCACATATTTGTAAAAGTTAAAGCTGATGTAAAAATCAGTACCATGACAAGGATGTGCCTACCATAGGGCGTCTGTCTAGGACAAACTAAATTTTAAAACCCCATTGTAAATTTGTATGGGGCGCTAGGGTGCCAATTTTAAAGATGCCACTTATTTTGATATCATTATGTCCAGCTTATCATTCCGCACAAATGTTCCATTGGGTCCAAGGCAATACAACAATGTTTGTAAAAGTTACACCGGTTTTAAACTTCTAAAACAAGACGCTTCGTTAAGAGGTTGCCATGCTCACACCCAAAGATCTAGAAACAAACTTTGAACAACTTTTGATCCCACTGATGTCTAGATGACACTGACCAAGTTTGGAGTCTGTGGGATGAAAACCCTAGTTTGTTGAAGAGTGAAGGCTACATTTTTGGAGTCTCAACTTTGAACTAAAATGGCCTACTTCCTGTTGGGTTTAGGGTGGGGCTATAATATACTTTTTTACTTGTCCTGACATTTTTTATCTTTGTGATAAGTTTATTTTTTCTACGATTAAAAAAATGTTCGGACGGCTCCCATAGACGCAATGTATTTTGACTTTTCCAGGGGCCGCCACTGAGCCATTTTTTATTTTTTAATTTTTCGGAGACTTCAATTCCATACATTTTTCACCGACCTTGAATTTTGTGCAAAGTTTCCTGACTTTTTGAGCATGTTTAGGCCCTCAAATTTGCGATTCATTTGTGAAACAAAAAATCTTGAGCAATTTCAATATGGCCCAACGCTGGCGCTGACCTCGGCTCGGGCCATAATAATATCTTACACTGATATGTCACCTTTCCAGATACCCAAAGTGCTTTACAATTCCATCATTCACTCCACATTCACACACTTGTGGCCACAGCTGCCCTGGGCACACTGACAGAGACGTGGCTGCCACTGTGCACTAACAGCCTGTCCGACCACCACCAAACACCAATCACACAACCACATTCCTAAATAGGCCATGTGGGTTAAGAGTCTTGCCCAAGAACACAACAGTATGCAATCAGTAAAAAGGTTTCAAGGACAAATTGTGCTGGAATTTTATAATGAGTGTTGTAGCCTGAAGCAGTTTTGACACATTATACCTTTACAGAGGTATCAAGTAGTTGATTAAATGCATATTGTGTTAATCATTAAAACTTAAATGTTCCATTTCTTAGGTTTTTGTTGATCAGCGGTTTGTAAATGATCACATCCCTGACATAAAGGCAAGTATCTCTTTGCCTCCTGAAGTGCAAAACTTCTTTTCTCAAAATAAAAACACAACCCGTGTCCAGTTCCAGTTCTACGCAACAGATGAACTTTTTAAGGTAACTCCTTTTCTGTTTTGTTGCTCTTTATTTCTGATATGACAAATCTATGGCAACATCCCCTTTTCTTTAACAGGACCCTTATTTAATCAACTCAACACAAGGAAGGACTCTGAACTCGTATGTTGTTTCTGCCAGCCTTAATAACAGTAATGTCAAGAATCTCACTGACCGAGTTGTGGTGAATCTTAGTCACCAAAAAGCCACAGATGTAATACACACACTTGCATATTAAACTAGTTAAAACAGGAACATTTGGGATTGACAGCTTTTTGTTTTATTTTTACAGCTAAATGATAAAGTGCATTGTGTGTTTTGGGATTTTCAGAAAAGCGGTAAGCATTTTTTGTTGTGTTGTATACACTATGTGGGTGTGGACCAGCATGTTGTCTTGCTATAAACATGCAGTATATGTGTTTAGGTGGTCATGGTGGTTGGAACGAGAATGGCTGTGAGACCCAGAGCATCTCTCAGTATCAGACCAGATGCTTGTGTGATCATCTCACACATTTTGCGTTGCTGTTGGTGAGTCACCGGTGCTTTATAAAAACAGACAAAAACACCCCCACTGCCTGGACAGACTGGGCACAATCTGCTGTTGTTTTTCATTAGTTTTTTTTTTTTAGTGTTTGTTTACATAGGTGTTAACATGCAAATGGTCCTGATGTGTCCGTCCTTGGTAGCTGTCCCTCATGCCACCACTGGAGGGAGCCAGATCATGTAATACCTACAGTACATATATTTTTTTCTTACAGGATGTATCCAGAACTCCCATTAATGAAGTTGACAGTCAGATTTTGACAGTCATCTCTTATATAGGCTGCGGTATTTCCTCAATTTTCTTGAGTATTACCCTTCTCACATATCTGGCATTTGAGTAAGTCACAGTTACATAAAGCCTAAGTGACATTAGCTACCACACTAAATTGATTTGATTCCTCTCTGCCTCTTAGGAAGCTGCGTCGGGACAACCCATCGAAAATCCTCATCAACTTGTCAGCCGCTCTCCTGGGGCTGTGCATGCTCTTCCTGCTTGACTCTTGGCTCTCATCCTTCTCCAACTACGGCCTGTGCATTGCCACTGCGGCTACGCTACATTATTTTCTGCTGGCTTCTTTCACTTGGATGGGCCTGGAGGCTCTGCACATGTACCTCGCTCTGGTCAAAGTCTTCAACATCTATGTGCCCTCATACATACTCAAGTTCTGCGCTGTTGGATGGGGTGAGGCTCCATAGGTCGAACGTAAATCATTATTTCATTATTGCAAAGATTACGTGGGTATTGATATATCTGTGGGATGTTAAAGTAGGACATGTTGCTATCATTATTTAAGCTTTGTCAACAATAAGGCATTTGTGCCCGCATAACTGCAGCTCACTGGTTATTCTGTCTTTTTCAAACCATTCTCTATAGTTTTCTATGAAGTTCCAACTGATCTACGTGTCACCAATAACTACATCACATTCCACGTCACTTATTTTTCCTTTCTCTTTCAAATCAGTGGTTTTAGCATATAGTATTTGCATCTAAATAGGGTTTATGTAATAGGCTAATTAGCTGTTTGGGCTTACAAGGAGGTATGTATCAGTCAGTGTCCAGTGAAAAATATGTTTATGTTTATTTAGCTTTATTAGGCCTATAGCTTTAACAAAAATGATATTTTAGTTCCTGGTCTTGCTGCCATTATTAACTGAGACTAGAGTCATCTAATGGAACCCCTTCTTCAACACCAAACAGAATATAATACGCATGTCAAAAGAATATTCTGCAATGGTACGAAATACATGTGTGATTGTTTACTTTCCTAACAGGTCTTCCTTTGATCATTGTGAGCCTGGTGCTAGCCATCGACAAAGACAGCTATGGTAGTGCTACATCAGAAGACGCTGCTGTGGTGCTTCAGTCCACTGACCTATTGTGAGTTGTTTGAAAATGGTAGTAGTAATATAGATATAAATACACACAATAAGCTGACTTGCTATCCCTCTTTTTGGTGCACTAGTTGCTGGGTGCTAAGCGACGAGGTCTTTTATGTCACTGTAGTGGGCTTCATCCTCCTCATCCTACTGGCTAACCTCTCCGTGTTTATCGTGGTCCTCATTCAAATTAAACACATGAGGATCAAAAAGCCATCCGCAAACAGTCGCAGTGCAGTGAATGACCTCAGAGCAGTGGGCAGTCTCACCGTCCTGTTGGGCCTTACATGGTCAATGGGATTCTTCTCTTTTGGCCCTGGACGAGTGGTCATGATGTACCTCTTCTCCATTCTCAACACCACGCAAGGTAACCTGAATTTGGTTTTCTAATGCGCCATATAAAGCAGCAGAATACAATAATAGCATGTACAATTGATTTTCTAGGGTTCTTTGTGTTTTTGTTCCACTGTTTGATGAAAGACAATGTGAGGAAACAATGGAGAATGTACTTGTGCTGTGGCCGTTTCAGACTCAGTGACTATTCAGGTACAGACTGTTAGTAAATACAAAAATATGTTAGAAAAAGCTGTAATCTAAAATGTTTTGTGTGTCATGTTTAGAATGGAGCCACACAGCGACAGGAGGAGGCCAAAGTAAAAAGAGAAATCTCGTTAATTCTGATTCGGATGCTTCTGACATGACCACCACCAGGAAGATCTCAGAGTCCTCAGGTTAACAGAAAAAATGTATCTAGTCTTTTCCGTAGAATTGTCTTGCTTGAGATAAATTTACAATATGTTATAATTAGAGTTTGACATTACGCCTAGCCAACTAGCCAAAAGCAGATACATTTTACTTATGGCTAGTAACACATTTACTAGCCAATTAGTCCTTTGTCTTGGTAATGCATGTATGCTGTATAGTTGGGTAGTTTGGGCATGCTTTGGTCACAACCATCACAACATAAAAACAAACCGGCAAGCATAATTTCAGCTAATCTTAAGCTACATAGACACAAAAAATGTAAATTGTGGCCAGTAAAAATCTTAGATGGCTCGTATGTTTTCAAAAAACATTCGAGCCATCTCGTACGAGCCACTTTTTGACTCAGTGGCAACATTGGCCACTGAGTCAAAAAGTTAATGTCAATCCCTGGTAGATATATGCATCTGGTTATGATATATTGTACAATTAAAACTTCCAACTTCAACCCTGTGAATAGACATTTTAAGAATAGTAACTACTTTCTATAAATATATTGCTTATAATTAATTTGCATGGTTTGGATATTGTTATTTCAGTAATAATAAATACAGTAGACTAGTTCACTTTGTTCACTGGTGTAATTTTGTTCTTCAGCTAATTAAATGTTTTGTGTTCACCAATGTATTCATTATGTCAAACCCCTTAACTAAGAGCACACATTGAACAAAATCTCCTACAACAGTTTCATCATACATGTCTTAAATCTCAGAGAGGAGCAGCAGATGGCTTACACAGAAGACAGCTGCTTCATAAAACCGTTTTAAATACAAATTCAAGTACATCCGAACCAGTGTTCATCGTAATACTTATTACATTTCACACCGGCATTGTTAAAGTAAAAATGACAGCAAGAGCACAAATGAATGCACTATATCACGATTCAACGATCTCATAATATAACATCACAATTCAATTCTTTTTTCACCATATCTCCCACCCCTAGTTTAAAGCATGCTTGGGACAACAAAGAACCCTTCAATCTAAAATCTTTCAAACTAATCTACATTATGCTTAATGTTAATCTATTACTGACATCTAAATGAATCAAGATTGTCTTCCTTTGCTAAAACTGGTGCAGTCCATAAAAGAGAATGTTAAACTGTATATTGTCTTTTGTTAGTGGTTGAGGAGTGTGTTTATAAGGTGTCATTTAGGTTCTGGAGTAACTTGCAAGTTGACATTCTGTTCATAGCTGTCTGCATACAACAAGCGTCACACACCCTTTCACTGCAACCCATCCAGTCAGTATTCAGGGTTAAGTCGGTGGAAGCACTTCTTCAACCAATAATACTGGCATCTTCACAATAGTTTTTGCTCCTGCTCATGTAAATATATAGGAGGCCACTTGGGTCATCTTTACTCAAACATCAAGTCAGGTAAGAAAAATTGTTTCAATTTGTATATTTAGTGCTATGTAAATCTGTGCATAAGTGGTTAATGTTTCGGGGGTGTAATGCTAAACATTTCTGCTGTTGGGGATTTTTGCTTAATAGATTAAACAACTTTATAGACTTATACTACTTTTTGTTTGATATGATTTAGATGTTCAAATTGTAAGGCTTCCATAAATTAGTTGTTGTTTGAATTAAAAAATGTGTACACAAGGAAGTGTTGAAAGATAGAAATCTTTAGTTGCAGATGACCCATGGAAGACCCTAGTCCCATAGCCGTGAAGGTGGAGGAGCACTCGCAGTGTGTCATCCTGACTTATTTTCATGGAGACATCGGCAGTATGGTGGATGCTCACTTTAGCCGAGCACTCAACAAAGTCTGTAAAGCCAAGGCACCTGCAAGCAAGCTGAAGAAAAAGAAAATCAAAATAGGTAGATTCAACTTACAAATCACATACTGTATTTATTATTTTTTGTTCACATAATTTATTGCAAAAATACTTTGTTTTGTCTACTTCAGAAAACAGCCCAGCTTTTCAAGGCAGCCCTACTGACACTTACTTGGAGGCACAGGTTCGACCGGTAACAGAGCGCCTGACGTTTAACCCTGCAGAAGATCCTTGGCACGCATTCCCCGGGCGGACTGGTGAGGGATCAGCTCTGCCCTCCTTTGCGTACCCCCTGTCAGCTGATGGTCTAAGTGCGACCGGACAGCAATACTCCACATCTCTGCTCAACTTGTTACACAGTGACCGGGGAGAAATGGCACCCGGCCAGCCGTCCAGCTCCAAGGCTGAACTGCTTCCAAACTGGACTGTGCCCCAAGTGGACCCTGCCACAGTTTTTGAACCCGGTAATTCACCCCTAGCTTATTACAGATTTTAAAACATCTATGTCAAATCTTTGACATATAATCAGAAACCTTGTGTTATTCAGACTTATCTACAGGTTTAGATGACATATATTGATCTGCATTAAAACTAATTGGACTGACATGCAGGCATATGGATATTTTTTACAAACACTAGAGAATGGAAATGTATAGCAAATACATGCTATTAGTATGTTTTTATGTTAATATCTCACCTCTTAATTGTAAATAACTCCAGTCTTACACTTGCCAATGGAGCTTTATTGTTTATGCTGCTCTAAATATTACACCATAAATGGATGATGCACTAAAAACTAATTAAGACTAATTAATCTGAATTAATTTGGCAACACTCCACAGTGCTATAAACAAAATGGCTGTCATTACATTGTGTGCTTCTGTGAGTGGGTAGTTAGAATTTGAATTGCTTGTGTTTTTTGTGCGTGTTAGGACGGCGACTGGATAAGAAGGACTTATACTGGTACTGAGAAAGCACAGCCTGGTCAGAGAATTATAAAATGGACTAATGATATAGGTTTAAATAGAGACTTTATACCTCTGCATGTGTGGAAGAGGTTTTTGAAGGAACACTCTCTGGTAAACCCGTTTGTCTGCTTATAAATTCCTGTAAATCACTGCGTGCTGCTTCCTTTTATGTTGAATTTAGATGAAGGGATGTCACCAGTACTTTATAGAGCCACTTCTGTGAGTGGGCCAGTAAATGATACAGTATTAAAATTAAACACTGAACACTGTGAACCTCAAATGTAATTTACACTGCTCTGTTTAATGTTAAATCTTAATTTTACAATATTATCTGTACAGTTATACTTTTAACACATATTGTTCACGCTCAGGAATGTTTTGAGCGTGTAGCACTGGGGATTATTACATAGACATTGGAATTTTGTATATATGCTTTTTAATCTTTTCCTATTCTAAAAACATGCTCAATGAAGGATTCTTCAAGTAAATTTTTATCAAACTGAAAGTAAAACTTATTATGTGTAAGCAATATGTTAATGAAACTACATTATACAACTATACATTAAATGCATTGTTATAGCTACTGTGTGGTACTGTATTTATCTTTTCAACAACAGAAACCTAGTTTAAAGTGAGCTCAAAGGTTTGGGATGGTTATATTAAACTGCATTGAAAACAACAAAGTTTGCCAAGACCTGCAAGGTGAGTATCTCACAAAATATCTTAAACTTTAACCACTATCCTACGAGCTTTAATTTATACAGTATTCATTTGATCAATTTAAGTGTTGCTGTTTTGACCTTTTTTTATTATTTAAAAGGTTGGCATGAAACTAATCAAGCCAACTAACTAAAATAGGCCTACAACTTGGGTCAAACATCACAAATGTTTTATATTTTAAGTGTCAAAGTGATAGTGCCTATTTCTCTTTTGTATATTGTTTAGTGATTGAATGTTATTCCTGCTGTAGATTAATTATTGACCTGATTACACTAATCCTGTTGCCTGGGCAGATGCTTTCTGCAGCAATAGTTACTAGCCTGTTGATTGGCCATGTGTGTGTGCTCTGAGAATTTAAATCTTTTCCTATTTGAGATTATACCACAGTTCACACATTGGGTAGGAATCATTGGTTAGGAAGAGGTTGTCTATATGCAGCACATTGCCTTTGCAGACCATAGGCAAAATCACTAAAGTGTACCTATGCATAATACTACAGAAGCAATTGAAAGTTAACTCAAGTGTGGATCAAGCAGTCCTGCAAGCCTAAGAGACCATAATCCCTTACCTTCTGTGTCAGACATAATCAGGGAAATTGAATGATGGGGATATACTGCTTGTGCAATGATAACTACCCATTGAACTCCACACAAACAAGACTGACTGAGCTTGAGATATATTCACAGATATTTAGACAGTTCAATATTTACACTGATTTTCAGGGCGTTTTGCTCTGACCTGATGTGTCTCATTGGTACTCTATTGACTGTACACGTATATATAAGCAGCATCAACAATTTATCTTTATTTGGTAACTGGGAAATCTCTAGATGCTATGGATAATATAATTCAAAGGTATACTGTGTTTTATATAGGGTTTGATTGACTGAGAATATAGGCTAGTCAACTTAGCACTTGTTTTCAAAATTGCATGCATGGGAATACTTTTTACAACCCACAATCCGATCACAGTGGGCTTAGCACTTGGCTTAGTGATTGCAGTTATACAATGGAACAAAGTAGACTTAGTGGACACTTGATATCTTATAGGCCTACTTTTACAGCACAACTTTGATGTAAACTAAATGAAAGTGTAGGTCTAAATTTGTTAGACACAGCAAGTAATTAAATTAAACAATTTATTTTTGGTGTCCATCCTCTAAAAGGACACCAGGAATGCCATTTTGTTAGCTTCTCTATAAAAGAAGAAATTAATAAAAAGGTTTGAAAGTTACTGTCTGACACCCTTTTAACCTATTCATGCAGACAGAATAGTAACTCTATAAACAGCACAGCTAAGCAGTACGTTTGTTCTTTTTGGAGCATGACGTTGGGATAATAAAATTAGAATTTCATTTTGGACAATCACCTAATCTGGCCAATATATGCCATGAAAATTTCTAAGCCATTGTAAGGGAAAATTAGATTCACGAACAACAAAAAAAGAACTCCAGCACAACGCCTTGAAAGGTTGCAGCTGAAAAGCAGTGATTTGGAAAGGATTTGCTCTATTTACACAAGAAACTGGGATCAGAAGAACCCTTTATGATCGCTGAGAAAGTTCTGTGAAGATGTCTATGCAGGTTAGGGCGGGGGGGGGGGGGGGGGGGTATTTGCACATAGACTTATGAGAAATGCACAGGGCACGCTCAGGTCTCTCACTAGTCTGCTGGCCACACAGCAGACCAATGTGTCCTTTAGCTCTCAAGCCCTCACCGCTCTCTGCTATGGTCGTCCACATACGCTCCTACAACCTGTCTACAGACAGTCATTCTAATCTGAGCAGCGGCCCGCACGACGCGTCCCATAGCCGGGGTCAGGAGCAGGGTCAAGGCGGGCTGAGTCGGACAGGACACAACGTGGTGGCTGTTTGCCTCGGATTTATTCTGGTTGCGGGATTCCTCAGTAACTTTTTGGTGCTTCTTATCTTCGCAAAGTTTCGTTCCCTGTGGACCCCCATCAACCTCATCCTGCTGAACATCAGCGTGAGCGACGTGCTGGTGTGCGTCTTCGGGACGCCGTTCAGCTTTGCCGCCAGCGTTTACGGCAGGTGGCTCATCGGTGAAGTCGGCTGCAAGTGGTATGGCTTCGCCAACTCCCTCTTCGGTAAGTGGCCGGTGTGTTCTATTGCTTAATAGATGTCAGACTAAAAGCCTACAGAGAGCAGCCAAGTCAATAGCAGGGAAGACGAAAAAAAACGTTTTCTCACTAAAGTAACGTTTTGGCTTCTTGGAATGATAGCCTATGTGGAAATTTATATGACGTATTCTTTATTAGACAAAACTGGCAGTTTATTTGTAATACCTATCCATCCTGATTTAACAAAAGACACGACAGGGTGACACCCATTCACACTGCAAATGAAGGATGTCACCCATCAGCACCCTGTGACAAAGCAGTAGTGATGTCTTGTCACGAAAAGAAAATCAAATTTCTTTGTATACTGTAGCCTACAGAGGCATTCACTGATCACTTTATGTAGCCTATTCAAATTAATTCTCACAGTGCACAATACAGCATTTTATGATAATTGCATGTATGGATTTTGTGAAAATTATGATAATTTTATCTG
>JAVQKG010058281.1:0-11922 GCA_036025885.1 Hypseleotris bucephala
ACAAACAGGAAGTCGGCCATTTTGGATTGACATTGGGAAGTCAGGTGTTTTTGACAGCCTCTAACTTGCACATACTTTGCCCGATTTGAATCAAACTTGAAACATCACATTAGCCAACTCCTCTGACCGCAACTGACCAATAAGATGGCAGTTACCTCAATAACGCCACCTACGGACTGAATGAAAAATGTCATTTTAGAGAAATTTACAAAACTTGGCAAAAACATTCTTCACACATTCTGACAAATCACAAAAGTCAAATAGACCCTTCCCATATTTGTCATGGTTTGGGGGCGGGGCCTCTTAATTACTCGTTAACAATATAAAGCCCCTTAGACATCACAGGCTAAAGTCGCAGTTAGTGCCAAAACATAGTATAGGGGAAATTAGCTGTCCTGGCGTCGGTATGCACTCTCCGAGTGCTTTCTAGTATTAGTAGTTGAATTACTGTAAGATATATGAGTGGTCTCCAGTTATGCAACATTGACGTGAAAAATAATATTGACCCTTGGACGGCTGCTATAGTGATGTGTCTAAGTTTTCAGATTTGTGACGAACTTTGGGGATGTTTAGTCCTGTGGCTGGGAAACATTGGAATCTCCATCGATAGCTGAAGCCAAGAAATAGAAAGAGCAAGAGATGGGAACACTGCTTTGACCACTAATACTGTACATGTGAGCACAGAATAATATCAGATTTATCTCTATCTGAACCTATAAAACTAAGATATCAAAATGCATCAAAGGGGTTGTATGAAGGACTTGAAATAGGTCAAAGTGTCACATTATTTAGGAAAAAAAAAATCAGTAGGAAATATCTGTTATTCTTCCATACCTGTAGGGGGTATCAAGGGCTGATGAACATAACATAACATGAGCACACCAAAAACTAAACAGAAAACAACTGATGTCAAGTAATTTATCAATATATTATAGTTAATATTATAGTTAACAAACACAATTTCATACCTTCCTGTCCAATCAACATATAGTCCCTTTAATTCGTGATCAAATTCATGTTTTTCCTTTTACTTCACAAATCACTTTTTGAGTACTGCACTTCCTCATAAGGCCTCATAAAACCTTGTTTGTTTGCCCTGAACTAGAAGAACTGAGCAGTAAAGGGTTACAAGGGAAGCCACCTGCCACAGTGTCTTTCAGGCTTAAAAAAAACAAGATGCAAAAATGTGGCTGCAGTATGCGTGGAGCAAAACTAACTCTAATTTCCAATAGGTTTATTTCTATTTTTGTATCTTTCAGAAAACTGTTATCCAGGGTATTTAGTTATAATGTCCACAATCCTAAACTAGGACTAAACAGCAATAAACTAGATCTAAAATACAGGGCTAAACCAGGATCTAATATGGTCTCCTTGAGCAAGAATCTCATCTTGAGTTGGCCTCTTCTCTAAACATATTACTAATATTAAGTATCGTGTGAGATCTTTTGACTGGTTTCTTCAAATGAACTTAAAAAAATCCCCAATTTGCGCAAAAACTTCTGTAATACAAGAAGCCATGACGGGAACTACCAGCTCTTCTCTTGAATGCTGCCAAGAAACAGTAAAGCATTGGTGATAAGAACTGTCCAATAAAAACAAAGTCACTACAAATACAGCATGGGAGCAATGATGGATCTTGTGGTGGGAAATTGAAACGTACGTAAGAAACCCGTGTGACATTAAACATTGGCTGTTCTTTTTAATCATATTACTCACAAATCAGTCACTTGAAAGCACGCAGGAAAAGAACACTGCAGAATAAGTCACCAGGAAGCCTTTTAGAATAATAGACAGTGCATGATATTAACTTGTATGCTCACGGGTCACTGCGGGTAGTATTTTTCAAAAGTTACTGGCCAATTTAGATGAACTAGCCACAGTTTAGTTGCTTATTCATGTGAAGTGTATGATAAGCTGACAAAAATCTGATATACTTTTACAGTTTTACAGTGTATTTTTGCTTGTCATGTTTTAATTAAGACATTGATCAAGAAATAGTGAAAGACTATTGCAAAAACTACATTCGAAAGCTCACCAATGTCACAACTGGTTGGGCATGTGTTAGTGCAAGGTGCCACTGGGTTTGTTTGGTGACAGATTCCTCCTGACACTAATAGGATGAAGAAACAGGCGCTGAAATAAAAATAATCCTACATAACAATTTGCATATTCTTAGGAGGATCAATGGTACAGTTCACGAGTTGTCACCACCAGACCGCAGCGAGCTCCCAACTTTGGCTTGGCCTTTACCCATTCTCTCAATAAGCTTCTAAGGTGCAACGGGTCAAACTTTGAAACCACTACCAAAGAGCATATAATATGGACAAACTATAGAAATCAAGTGCAGGATTTCTTATGTTCTTTGGTCTGTATAATTTGCATCAATCTTCTGGTTGATTATTGACAAAAATAACTTATTTAAGAAATAAGCTTAATTATAGATTTATTCACCAATTACCTGTATCTGCATCTGTTCATCAAAGTGCAAACCGCTACTGTAAGTCAGCAATTAAATACAGTTCAAGTTATATTTTTAGTATTTAGTCTAGTATGTTTGCAATGTTTTAGACTTACAATGTCTGGTGCCATGTTGGACTATCTACAACATTAGTAATTAGCACCCCTTAGTGGACAAATTTACATGGAATGCCTTTAAATTTATATTTTCTTTACTATGCCATACCAAGGAGATCAATTTGATTCCTTACATCAAGTGTTCAGCAGAGGAGAAATTCAAAGTCCATCAATTATGATTAGGATATACAATGAGTAACCTTTTTCAAAAATGGTTGGTGCTAACATAATTAACAGACAGCATCAAAAGCAAAACCTAAAATTTAGTTTGGACATTAAAACGTTTGAACTTGAACAGTTGCCAAATAGCAGCATATCAACATTTTTCTCCTTGATGGATATCCAAACAACTATATGCCATTCACTGCCTTGTCCTGCCTGCTTACATTAACATATTTACTCCTATAACAGTCCATGCAGGTCAGTAAAAACCCTCTTTATCCACACATACAACTTTTTAGACAGCTCCCTATAGCTTATTTTGGTTTGGCAGCCTGCTCCTCATCCCCAGGTGATAGTTTTTGTTACCTCTTGTCAGGAAAATACATCATAACAGCTCTAAGTGTAGGCCCTCGCTGGATTTGTGTCTATGTCTTTTTCAGCTGACTTCTGAACCTTTTGAGAAATGTGCGAGTGTGTGTGTCCGCAAACCTGTCTCTGTCCAGTCTTACAAGGCCCGAGCATCAAAGTTGGTTGTAAATGTCTTATAGATGGGTGAGAATATCTGCGGGCAAAGGAATGTAACATGTCAAAAATAGAAGCGCTGAAGTGTGTATTCCTGTAGAAACTGCCTCGCACTCATTGAGCTTTTTTCCCACACTTTAAATAGCATTACAGGAAGGGCTCTTTAATCCGTTGGTTCTGCCGCCATCTTGTTTGTTTTTGACTGTAGGGAGCACTTAATAGTCCTTTGCATAGATCTAACCTTTTTGAGAATTACATTTTACGTGTTAAAGCTGCACTACCTTCTTTCCTTCCCTCTATTATGGTCTCACACATGGAGCATGCACTGCCACCTGCACAAACCAGGAAGTATGAATAAAGAGCAGCAGTCTGGAATTTGGGTTTTAATGTTTTAAAATAGGAAAATTAAACATACTGTAGATGTAAATAAGCCCTGAATTTCAAAATAAAAGATTTGGCCCTTCACATCATACCTGATAGATAATGAATGTATCATCCAATTAGGGTGCTTTTGTCCAGTGTGTGATTGGTAAAAGAAAATCACGACCCAGGCTCCAAAACAAAAAACCTTATAATAGACATCAAGGAGGGTATCAAAGTCAGTATTTTCTCTGCTGTATTATTGACCACTCCTGTACTACTGACTGCATAAATACAAAGGGAAAAAGCTGGTGCATCTTTGTTATTATTCAAATTGTCAAGCCTATGAAGATTTTGACTCTCCATTGTCCTAACTATGACAGTCCATCTATGAACTTTCTTGCACCCAAACATTGGTCTGGACTCGTATCTAGACAACAGCACGGGAAAACATTCAGTCTGTACCGTCTGTGTCTTGTTTGTGGAGCTATAGAGCGGGTCATTAGCTCAAGATACTTAAGTTACACTGTTTCAAAATAACCCTTTGTTGGTCTCCACAAAAGAAAAGCTTTATCAGTGAGTTCTACAAACATCTTGGTGTGTGTACTATAAACACCACTGGATTTTTAATTTCAGATTAAATTAAACTTAGCTGAGCCACGCTTTGATCATATCTGAATAGCCCCTGCACTTGTTACTCTACACCTGTGCTTATCTGACAAGGACACGGGGTCAAAGAGCTGTGTCATTTTTGTATTTTTTCATGTGAATCCTACAGTATTTGCTCTGTAACTGTATATCCCACTGATACAATGTTTAACAGCAGAGTGTGGAAGAAAAGCACCCGGACAGCTTGAAGTTAAAGACTGGGCTTCAGACCAATGTAAACTACTCTCCAAATGTCACCATGTCTCTCTGGCCTCAGCTGCCAAGAACAACCCACATGTGACGTCACAACTTTCCAGCATTAAAGCAACTCATTAATTCAAATTTCTTAGAAAAATTGTGATGCAAATTGTCTAACCCTAACTTGTGTTTAAAAAATCAAAGCAATAAAGATTTGCGGAGATATAACTTGCACTGTTATTGTTAAATTGATTTGCATAATGAGTCTTGTTAAAGGCATGCCATATTGCTTTTGTCCACTAGGGGAACTAATGTTGTAGATAATCAAACATGGCTGCCTGAGATTGTAGGTTTTAAAACATCAAATTTGTGGACAAAAAACACATGTAGTGCGATTCTTCTGGTCCAATTTTAGTCATTGAGTAGTGTTTTATTATGCTGTTTGCTGCCTTTATATGTACTGTATGTGTCTGTTCTACTGTGTCGTTAGCCATAGCTAAATTACTTTCACTTTTGAGACCACGTCCCGCAGCTGGAACACTTTTTAGCAGCAGGCTGGACTCTTTTTTTTTTAGCTAAAATCTTCTTCTGTGTTGTTTCTCCAATAAAGCACAATAAAAACGTGTTTAGGATGTGACAGCAGAAAATGCTTCAGTTCTGTGCTTTGTTTTAATTGTGTACTGTATACTGTATCTTGAAGCACCACTAGTAGAGTCTGTATCCCTTTTCTTGACTGCAGATTTCCTCTGCACTGGCATCAGCAGTGGGCTTAGAGAGGCCTCCTGAGAGGGGGGATAAACCATTAGAGGAAACTTGGACCAACGTAATGTAGATAAATAAATGCTCTGAATGAAAAAGAATGCCTTCCCCAAACAGACCCCAGGCCCTCGGAGCAACACTTGCCCCAAATAATGCTCCAATTATTGTGATGATAATAATAATAGGAGGCCCTGTGTAGAGTCATTGAGTTCAGAGAGAAAAACAGGCCTGGGACTGAGGGAATATCATCTGGAGTGTGGACGAGACGGCACGTGAACAAAATCTGTGTGTGTTCAAATGAGAAACAGTTTTATACTGCTCACAGGATCCAAGATTTCAACTCTATCATTTTTTACGTCACTGCAATGTTTAGTCTTGAATCAGATGCTGTCAAACAGGTGTACATTAGTTAATCTGATGATATGGATTATAAAATGGCTATAAACCCAGGGATAGGATCTCTGAAAATGTGTTGATCAGAATCTTTGGCTGGACGGCCGAGTTGGAGCGAGACCCAAGCGACGATTGATACCAGATGAGAGGATGAGTCAAGGCAGTAAGCAGATGTGAAGATACAAAAGTCTGCCCATTTCTCAAAATACTGTAACAGAAACATATCTACAGTGTCTATAGTACACCATTTTAGTCTGCAATACACAATACACAACAATGCTGACACACAATCCCTCTGAATGAAGTTTGCTTGTCCTTCCTGTAACAACCACCTCAAAACTGGGGTCACAAACCTCAAAACTCAAAAATGAGAAATTGTTTAAACCTGCAAGATATGCTGCTGATGTAAAGTAGGCAGTATGTCATGATTATAGTTTATCTCTAGTCTCTCCCCTGGTCTCTAGTAACAGACGATGTTGATGTTGATATAGAGGCCAGAGGAGGGAACTTACTTACCCACTTTTGGCCAAGCTATGTTAACTAGTTCTTTTTTTTCCCCTCCAGACTACAGCTTTATACATGTTAAAAAGAACTGGTAAATGTAAAAAAAAAAAAAAAATAAATAAATAATGTAAACGGTTTGTGACCACACTATGTCCAGTTCGCACCCTGCCCATAGTTTCTGTAAACCCTAATGGGTATGTATTGAGATTTGCTGATTTTGCAGTACAACTGTATTCCTATTTCAGATGGTTTGGTGAAGACCAGCTCCAATTGTATAAAATGAAGGCTAATAAAGCTTATCAAATAATAACTTAAGTCCAGTCTGTTCATATGGAGAAATAAACACAACGTCTGGGGGCAGAATAAAACATTCAGTGTGCGCTGCTCTTGACTGATATATCCCCTTTGCCTTTCCAGCACCTGAAAAGCCCATCACTTCCAAGAGGGATTTTTGGGAAACAACCAGTTCAGCACAGATGAGAGGGAGGAGAGAGAGAGAGCAATACTGCGTCACGTTGCTTTAACTCGTTCTCCAGCTGCCAATGAAAATGACGACTAGCAGCACAAGGGTTTTTTCACTTGGCTCCTGCTACAACCTCTGGCAAACCACACACATCTGGAGCCCCACGCTGAACAAGTGTAATCTTTACAGTGTAATAAATGAGAGACAAAAGCCTGATGCGACACATGCAAGTGCTGTTTACACTGGCTCCACACATGAACTTGGCTTCCTCCCCAGTCCGCAATTGAAGGCTGCAGACGCAATTACATGAAATGAATGGGAAGGACAAATGTTATTATCTGTGCATGGGGAAGATGTGGGAGTGTGGCTGTTGGTATTAAGCCAATAGGCAAATGCTATAGTACACTTGCATTCTGTGACATATGAGTTACACATAAGCTTATATATTACCTTTCTTGATATTTTGCAATTCTAGGCTATTAGCCTACATGAATCACTTTGGTGAAAGTCTGAATGTCCTCCCTGTGTTACCTTCATTGTTACCATCAAATGACAGACATGAGTATGTAGTGAGTAAACGGTTGGTGACCACTGTCCAGAGAATATTGTGCCTAAAGCCCACAATTGCTATTACCCCTAAAGTGAATAAATGGAAAATCATTAAAATTATTATCAAAACATGACGTTTTGTCTTTTGTATTATTGTTGAATAAGAATGTTTGATATGCTGTAATTAAAATAGATAATAAATTCAATAATAAATAATTAAATAATATCACGTGGCTTTATTGTATCTGCAGGTATTATTTGAACTTGAAACCGAACTCTTCTGCGGATGATGCTGTGTTCAGGTGACAGGGAGGAGCTCGTGCGCGCGTCTACCTCTGAGCCACGCGCACTTCCTGCATGGCCCATTGCAATATATAAGAGACACAAGAGAGGCACCTCTGCCGCAGCACTCGCAAACTTAAGCAAAGCGTAACCTGCTCTCTGTCCAGCCCATTAGTGTGCTATTAGGAGGTGACACGGAGGCTGGGAAGGCAGGTATCGCTGCGTAAAGAAAGGTAGGGATGTTCCTAGCGGAGCGTTTTTGAACTGAATCAATAAGAGCTTATTCGTGCTGCATGACTTATCTTTTTCAGTCGTGTAAGGACGTGGGATATTGTATACCCGGCATACAAACATGAAGCCTCAGTTATTCGTCCTAATGCTTCTGTGCATATCATATGGAGCAAGTGCATTGGCTACGCGTATCACCCATGCGTCCGCGTCCATGCCAGTCGCCAGTTTTTTAAGCCTTGGCACAGCGCAGAGCAATGGGACAGATAGCTCTATTTCTAAAAGCAGAAGGAAGCGGTACATTTCTATGAACGACAGAGTGTCTATTCTTGATTACCACAACAAAGTGAGGGGAAGAGTGTTTCCACCAGCATCCAACATGGAGTACATGGTAAGTTTCTCTTTCATCCAAACTTTATGGTATCGCCTAATAAAACTACTGTAGGCTACTTTACCTGTAATGATTTGCAATGGGCATAGTCCTATTTTACATTATTACGACTAGAGTTGTGACTTTGTGCAAAAACAAGTGACAAATGTTCCTGACAGTGTCAGCTGTTGTATTGGATTTCAGTGGACCACCAAAGGAGTGACTTCCAAAGGGAAAAGGGGTCAGACATGGCACCAGTGTCCGGCAGACAGTGTAATGATGAGGGGATATGGTCACTTGTGGCCCTATGAGTCATTGGTGCTTAAAATATGTTTGTGTGACATAGAGTTCTAAATTTAGATTATTATGATCCTGAACTTGTATGGGTGTTTTGGGGATTTTGCGTAGAGGCTGGTGCATGTGACAACGGAGGGTGGATTTGAACATAAAAGCTGCCAAGCTGTGTCATTTTAGTTGGATTGGATAAATAAAGCCAAACCTTTCATGTCTTGTGTAACTTATTTAATGGATGAGCCACTGCTTATTGCAATGGTAACCTCTGTAAGTCAAAGGGACGTTTCCTATCTCACTTGTCAATGCCGGAAGATGGAGAGCCTCTTGTGTTGTGGATTTTCCATTCAGTTATATAATTGCCCCTTTTCTGTTATCTCTATGTGATTTTAGGTGTGGGATGACGTCCTGGCTAAGACTGCAGAGGACTGGGCTCATGCTTGTCTGTGGGAGCATGGCCCACCTTACCTCCTCCGGTTCTTGGGTCAAAACCTCTCAGTCAGGACAGGACGGTGAGTGACCCCTGTATCCCCACATCTGCTGCCCCTCTTAGAGACCAGTCTCACCCATTCTCGCTGCAGTCAGGGTTACAGCTTGAGGAATGCTCCCATGACCCTTCAAATAAACAAAAGATGTGTTGCTAGCATTGACCCTTAGGACAAAGGTGCATCCCTTTAGTGGGTCTTGACTTTCCATTTGGCATCTTTGCATTTTTATTGAAGGACGTCACAAGACACGAGGGGGTTCTGCTTGTTAACCCTGTGATTGGCAGTTATTAAAAGGTTATCCTTTTGAACAATATATTGAAATGGGTTTAAAGGTTCCTCTTTTAAATTTATTGGCGTCCGTAAAGGTAACATATTGTTTTTTCTCAACTTACTTGACTTCAACTTCCCCCCTATTAAATACAAAAGAGTTTCACAGGGGTCATGTCTGTGTCCCCTTTTATTTCCAGTGTAGTGATAAACAATGATGAAAAGAGCCTCATAACATTCTACTGTATGAAAAATCTAAGATCATAGAAAATTAAATGTATCCTGAGTAATGCCATAATACATTCAGCTTTCTGTGGCAGCTCACATTTCCATAAATATATATGAAAACTATATTTTAATCAATTACTAATTATAAGTATATTCCAATTTCTTTGGTTTTGTTGAGCTGGTGTTTGTAGTGACCATTTTTGAAACTTAGAACATACTTAACTTTGTCATCTGACTATTCTTTTTCACAGGTATCGATCCATTCTGCAGCTGGTGAAGCCATGGTACGATGAAGTCAAGGATTACTCTTTTCCGTACCCCCGGGACTGTAACCCTCGCTGCCCTCTGAAATGCTCTGGACCAATGTGTACCCACTACACACAGGTAGAGACTGTGACTTAGAATTTTAGAGTTTTATCTGAAATCAATTATTTAAAAGAATGTGCTTTTGTTTTGCAGATGGTGTGGGCAACATCTAACAAAGTGGGTTGTGCAGTTCACACCTGCCACAATATGAACGTTTGGGGTTCTGTGTGGAAACGAGCAACATATTTAGTCTGCAACTATTCACCAAAGTAAGTATTTTCTGACATTTTGGTATTTTTATCTAGGACAGTGGTTCCCAAAGTTCATAAGGGTCTGTGAAGGTACTGCAGGCGGGTCCCTCAAAGATGATCCATGTTTTATGAAAGATGTGAAACCAAGACAGGTCTAAACCAAGACTAAATCAACACTGAATTAGGAATTAGGACTAAACTAGGTCTAAACCAGGACTGAACTAGTTCTAAACCGGGCCTGAACCTGGGAGTAAAACGAATACTGAATTTGTTCTAAACCAGGTATAAAACAGGACTAAATAGCCCCATAACATTTTACAATAATCTTCATGGAAAAACATGACCAGTCTTTTGAAAACAGTGAAGTCTTATTGTTGGGGGCTCAATCTTGACTTTGGGAATGGCAGTTCTAGGGTATTATGTTAATCATGTTGTACGACGCCACGATCCGAGTGAACCCAATAACCCATATTAGTATTACATTGATGCAAGAGCCACATAACTTTGAAAAAAGCTGGTGGACTGGTACTGCATTAGCAAAGCTTTTGAGTGCCCCAAAATAAGAAAAAAAGTTTTTTTGAATCCATTAAAAATCTGTTTTCTCATTTATCGTCTTGGAGTAACTGTAACTTAACCGTGCACTGGAGCTTGTTAGATGAAATCTCACATTTTTGCAACTATAGCTCAACCCACTAACCCTGCAGCGTCTTCCTTTACTTATGAATTTCCCTTTTGGGTCTCATTGCTTTGTTGTGTCTTTTAGGGGAAACTGGATTGGCGAGGCTCCTTATAAAGTAGGGGTCCCGTGCTCGGCCTGTCCACCCAGTTATGGCGGCTCATGTAGCAACAACATGTGCTTCCCTACACTCAAGACAAACTACCTGCACTGGTTCAAATAAACTTAAAGACAACGTTTCTTCATTTCATCCGCTGACATCTGCCAGTACCACAGAGACACTCCTATTTGAATCTGGTACTGATTTGCACAACAAACTTGGACCACATTATTTTGTATATATGGACTTATTTAAAAACACACTCATTTAATGGCAGCAGTTAACTTGTAAATAGACTGTAAATATTTTTTTATTTGAGTACCTATTTTAATTTATGTGTTTTGAGCGTCATTATTAAACACAGTATATGGTGCTGCATACACATTAACAGTGTGTTTAACACATTCAGAGCTGCTCATTTTCACTCATTACGGTGCTATGGGCATCACACCTACCTGTTGTGTGCATAGCCTTGGTAGGAATGTTGTGATGTCAAGATCAAAGCTTTTGACACAGGCCCTCACTAGTACGGTGTAAAAAAGCTATGCAACAAGAACGTGTAGGCCTATAGTTCAAAAAACTCAATTGGCTCAATATTTCGTATATTGTTGTACTGTAAACTTTTTCAAAATGTCAGCTTTCTGCTGTCTGTAGATTTTTATTTTGTAAGAGGTGGCCACTAATTTTTCTAGCATCACTGCCAAAACTACGTGGCTTCACTTCTCTAGTATCTTTTACTGACTATACATACATTTTTGTAATAGAATAACAAATGCAATCCCATTCATATTTTTGTATGACAATGCTTGTATTCAGTTAATGTACATGCCAATATGTTGACATATTGGATGGTATAAGCACTCCAGTGCACCTTAATTGCTTTACAAAGTTTTTGTATTTGTAAATAATCATTTGTATCAGCAGTATACTGTAAGTTATTCATTTTTATATGGGGAAATATTTAATAGATATGTTACTGTTTTGTGAAGAATTTGTAAATAGATTATTAAAAGTAAACTGTATTGTTAATTTGCATGTCAGTGTTATGTTGATACAATGTAAATTATCTTTTGTTTAAGCACTAAAGTATTCAGATAGATATGAATAGGTCACACATTTGCTCCATTAAGTGGATGCATTTTACATTAATTATAATTTTCAGCACTGATTGTATTTAAATCAGCACCACATGGCGTTTAATGTCAAGAACAGAGCTTTTATCATTGAGTTTTGTAATAAAATGCTCTTTTTTTGTCCTGATTTGTTCTTTAAGCCTGTTATTGATTCATTTGTTGTTATTTGA